>CM045468.1:12025028-12197839 GCA_024666655.1 Dascyllus trimaculatus | reverse complement strand
AAATAATATAACCTGAAAATAACACTGAAATAATCTACTTTCTAAAATGAAAGACTTAAAAATAACATTTTCAAATATATTATAATTTCCACAAATATTTCCTGTTAAGTTGTTACTCATTTATAAGCATAATGCTGCACATACGTTTCTAAAATTAGAACTGAAATAAGAGCCATTGGTGCTGTAATTTAACAGAGATTTGCTTGTTAAATTATGAGATGTCTTGTATAATTACTGATGTTTTCACAACAAAAATGTTGCAAGAATGTGTTTTCATTCGTATATAATATCTATAAGCAACAATGTTCTCGAAATGTAATAACTTTTATATCTTACAGGTGATTTCATAGTGTTTACAAATGTATATATCCTTCATTAAACATTAAAAAGTCAAAAATACACATGATCTCATGCAAAATTATGGCTAGAAAATTAGCATTCTTTTTAAATTTTATTTTACATTACTTTCAAGTATTTTTTGGTGCCCTAGTTGCCATGATATACGACTACAATCCTACTTTTTTTTGGTCAGTGAGCTTTTCAAAATAGTTCTTCTTACAAGAGAAAAATCTATTTTATCTATCCCTGCAAAAAAAATGGAAAGCAGAATTGGAGAAGCTCCATGAGCTTATTAACAATAGTAAAATAATGTTGATAAAAATAAAAATTAATAAAACTGAAGCTGCAGAGACACACTGTCAGTCCAAAGATAGACTGGAATTTTTATTTAAGATACAAAGCAATCCAGAAATAAACTACTAATGCATAAAGACAGATGAGAACAGGTAATATAAATCTACTTTTAAATCTATCGTTTGCTCTTTGGTTGTTTGGCAGTATTATAATTACACTTTTGCATTTACACAAGTCTTGTGCCCACATCTACCGCTCTAGAATTCAAATAATTACACAGTGTCATGTTTTAATGACTTTTCCCTCAAACCATTTTCACTCCAAACTTCTCCCTTCTCGGGCACAAAAGCCTGGATATCCACAGTTCACTGAAACCCTGTCACTGTCGTACAGTTTTTACAGTTTCTTCCCTTCAAATAAACTGATTCACACGTGCGCTTGCTCATATTTCACCTTGAAAGTGACGCATCCTCCGCAGTCGCCGACTACATCTTTCAGACTTTCCCTTCGCCGACGGGGCGACATGTCATGCCCCGTCCTGACTGACAACACGCAGGGAGGCGAGTTGGAATAAATCAAAACGGCGGGCGCGTGTTGTGTCACAGCCAGCGAGTCAAGCAGTGGCTCGGTTTCCCACTGCCACGGCGCTGTACGCCACGTTATCCTGACAAGCGAGGACCAGCAGCATGTCGGAGAGAGTCATATAAGGACGGCTGCTCCCTGGTGATGAAAACTAACATACTGTCATTGCGTCATGCTGCTGTGGCCGACCCTTTAGCTCAGAGCGTGGAAAGACAGAAGCAGGACCAAAAAGGCGGCATAGAGAGGAACATGAGAGAGCCACAGGCTGAGTTTTGCCTTTTCAAACATTAACCGCCCGTAGCTGTGTCACCTATGTCACACTGAAGTGAGAAGAGGGTGTCTATTGTGGAGTCGTGGGTGGGGTAAAAAGATTCGCCTGAGGCCTGCACATCAGTGAAGTGATACAGAGAGAAAAAGTCGGTCATTGTCTAAATGTAGGAGGACAGATTTTTCTGTTTTTTTTGTTTCTTTTGGTAATTGTTTGGAGCTAAAAAAAAAACAACAACTGACAATGATGGATGGTTACATTGAAACAGTGCTTTCAAAGATTCTGCCTTCAGCTTAAACAGTAATTTTTTTTTTCCACGGCTGTGTATCTCGGCTAAATAATAGTTGGGAGTGAAAAGGCAAAACAAACAAGGAATTAGTTGATGATTAAGGCTGCGTCTAGACTGTGGTAAAGAATACAGCCATTCAATAAGCCCCCCTTGTCAGCCAGTAAAAGCAAACAGACGTGAATAATAAAGCAAAACAACACAAATGATCATGTCGCGTTTTCGCAAAACCTCACTTTTTGGCGTGTCGGGACGGTGTTTTGACATTTTATCCCAGAATTGTTGGGAAGCGGGATGAAATGTTTGCTGATAGCTGCAGCGTTGTGAAATGTCAAATGCTGTCTAATCGCATTACGCACCACTCTGCAGAGTTGTGGCGCCCGATAAGCCTCCGAGACAAACAATCTATAACTCGCACGGCATCACCGGATCTTATTTCATCATCGCACCGGCACCTGATACATCCAACCCCCACCTCCATCGGATGGAGTGGTGCGACTGGAGGGATGATGATGGTGTTGTTGTTGTTGTGTCGGTCCAGTTAGTCGGATTGGAATAACGTTTTGAGGATGAAGAAGAAGGAAAAACAAAGAATGAGTCTGTAATTTGCATATTAAACAAAAGCTAAGCTAAAGAAGCTAAATTAAGGTGGTATTTTGATACTATGTGTGATATGCTTCACACATTTAGCAATGTTACCATCACTGTTTTGCCAATTTTGCTGTTCTTATTACTTCACCCACATTCTCATTTAACCTCTTTTTTTATTCAAGGTAGAGTCACTAAGTTTAATCCTCATTTCACCCCTTTCAAGAGCACATATCTGGTCTAGGACCTTGCTATTCTTCTTTTGCACATTTCCTATATTACCTGTGTGCTCTCTCGTGCAAAGGTTTGTCTCTTCTCCACTCTTGTTTATATCAGGTGGCCAGTCTGACCTTGACGCTTTGGAGTGCACACATGAGGCCTTATGTTTTCTCTTGAAGGCCGACACACATAATTTTGTGGAGGCCTTGGAGTGCTAGTGGAAGAGACAAACTGAGCCCCATCTCTTTTTCCCCTCTCCAAACTTCGCTATGAGTTTGATTATTTATGTATTTGTACAATTTATTGCAATAAATGACTCTGGTGCTCTTTCCAAATTTACTTTTTGTGGCATTTTTCACAATAATGTAATTGTTTTGTAATGTGTCCAATCTTCCACCCAGCATGTTTGATATTTTGCAGGTAAAGCCAATAATTATTATTACATGAACGCCCAGAGCAGTGGATGCTGTTGCCAAACAATGCAAAGCATACTAGCTATTAAAACTAATTTGCCATTTTCTCATCCAGACTTGTTTTTTAGCCTTGTGCTTTTGCTTCTTTTCCCCTGTGCAAGGTATTATTACAGCATGTTGTTGCACCACAGTCTCCATTTTCTTTATACCTGCTTCCCCATGAGGTGGTGCACTGCTCCCGATTCGCTCCTTCTCCATAATCTCATTTTCCAAAGATTTTTTTTTACTATGTGCGATATGAGAGAGAATGTCTGCAGAAGTTTCTCATGTGTGAAGCAACTGAATCAGTCAGGATTTCATAAATTCTGCAGTGTGATCCCAGCATAAGAGGTAAAAATCTCTGATCACACTGACACACTCATTCACACCTGGAAGCTGCTCAGTGCAACAGCAGTCCTACCTGAGCGGCCCTGCAGGAACATGTGAGGGTAACGGCCTTTCTCAAGGGCGACAATGTGTTGAAAATGTGTTTTCCCACCCAAAAATTGCTCCCAACATTATGAAAACCAGGGTTTACTGTTCACAGCACTGCTGCCATAACTTTTCATGAGGAAAGTTGCATGCATGTGATGGCGAATTGATGTTTGTGGAGGTTTGCCTGGGGAAAACATAAAGGAAATTCATCAAAGGAGGAAGCTTGTGCATGTACAGTATATTGTATAATGTGGCATGACTGTAGAGGAAGAAAAAAAAACATGATGAAAAGAGTTATTTCACTGCATATATATATCCACTCATGTTGACATCAGCACAGGCTACACATGTCAAACCTGTTGTTTGTGGAGGTGTAAACAAACGGCATAATCTCTCATTGAGTCAATACTTGCATGTGCTGAGAAAGCCCATTGTATAACAAGTCTGACTGAAGCAGTGGGTGTTAGCGTGACGGGCGACATGACAGGGACAGAGGTGGATACAAATGGTCAGATACGTAGTCCGAAAAAAGGAGGCGCACACATCGCACATGTCTCTTGGCAGCAGATCAAACGTGGGAGGACTGTAATCCTGCTTGGAGTCACTGAGGAGAAGAAAAAAGCAGCAGAATCTCTTGACAGCAGAGGAAAAAAGGCAGAAAACAAAGAGAGGGATGGAGCACTGGCGCAAAAACAAGCCCTGCCAGGAACCGGAGCTTCAAGGCCTTCTGATCGGGGGGGGAGAAAAAAAAAACATAGAAATCTGACTCAATATAGAGGGAATTATTTAAAGGATAATACAGATGGAGAAGGAAGCTGAGAGGGGAAGAGGAGAATGGAGTAGAAGCCGATATAATGGAAAGAGAAAAAAATCTAGGGCAGCAAGAAGCTCGGTGAAGTTGTGACCCTCCCTTGCTTTGATAATTAGCATGGTAGCGCCCTTAAACAAGGCGTTTGCTACCCTGGAGCTGCGTACTGTCCAGCAGCTCAAGGCTGTGGGTGTGCTGGGCAGCTCCCATGTGATCCCTGCAGCAGCTTCCCCCCACAGGCTACGGCTGTAAATAACAATACGCTCTTGCAGCTGCAGTATGCAACCCCAGTCGCAACGGTGCTTTATCAATGTGCATTTCCTGGACCTCAACCTCAGGTGAACTTTTCAAAAGATTTCCGGCGCATTTTGGAGGTTTGTTAAGATGGTTTAGGCGAGGCTGGGATGTAGGGTTGCTGCAGCAAATGGTGCAAGAAAATATCGATGGCAAGATGTAAAGATGTTCAGAAACAGTTGGTACATCTGCCAAGGGAGCTTGTCCTTTAACTCCAGTAACATATGTTGTTAGTTTTAATTACAGCCTCACTGAGATTTATTAGTTTGGACAACATAAATCTGAAAAATGACAACATGATAAGAGTATATCTGCACAGTATAATACCACTTAAAGTTGATAAATGATTATATTGAATTATCTTTACCTCCCCCGGGCAACACACATCATCAAAGCATCCCACTCTATTGGCTTATGTGAGTGTGTGAGAAACACCTTACTGGCAACTAGTCTGTAAAAGACAGGAGGTCCATATAGTTTGGAATTTTTCCTGGAGAGCCGGCTCTTTTTTTTTATTTCTCTTCCCCCAAAAGCCCAGCAATATATAACCCACATGAAACTATCCACTAGTTCCTCTTAGCTGCAGCAACACAGCTGGAGGAATCTGTAATAGCAGGTCATTGCCATTTCAACTGAAAGTATCTACCACTCAGGCAGTTGGTATGCAGCAGTCTTTGCCGAAAAACATGGATGGAAAATAAAATCTCTTTGCCAGCATTGCAGACGGGGTGTGCTAATCTAAGAAGAAGGCTTTGCTGCTGAAGCCACGAAAGATATCATGTTTGAAAATGAAGACAGTGGTGGATTTTGTTGCAGGCTTGGTTAGAGTTAGGAAAACTGTCCTGATTAGGGTTAAAATATGACACTGAGTCACTTTACTAACTTTATTCCTGAGGTTAGTTGTGTAGAAATGCAATTTTGTGGTGATAAGTTGGCTGAGAACGAGCTAAAGAAGCTAAAAATGAATGTCTTTTAATCTGAAAGCTTCCTTTCCAGAGTCTTTGCTGCAGTTTGACAAAGATTGACACATTTAGAAAAAAAAAACAACAAAAAAAATAGTAAACTATTAAAGAAAACAGTCATCAATTTCCATTCCGAACAGGTGAAATCAACGTGCAGATTTGATCATTTTCGCCTTGAGACTTATTGTTTTTTGGGGGTTTTTTTTGCATTCCAGCCTATGAAGAGTCTAGTATTGACTTTCTACAGGTGCCTCTAAACAAGACCGGGGGAGGATGGAGGAGCAGTTACCAGCACAGATGTCATTATTGCTCTCTTTACGCCCAAACATAGGAGGACATCTTTGGAAAATGAGTGCCATCATTTTACATTTTACCACAACACAAGTTGACCGAATGTGTGTTAACTTTCTTTTGATTTGGACGCATTCATCTACAGTAGCAATGCAGGAGGTCGAACTTGGTGTCTCAAGTTGGGGCCACTTGACGGCTGTTGTTGACCCATCAATCCAGCCCAACCTCCTCCCTATGCAGAACATGTGTCAGTGTAGCACCATCACGCTTCTTCTCAGAGACAGAATTGCTCCAACCAATAGAGGGTTTTGTTGTTGCTTTGGTGCATTATGATGGATAACAGTGTTTTTTTCATGGGAGAAAATTGTTCTCCAATAATATGCATCCAGTGTAGCCTCCCTACTACTTTGCATTTAATGCTGCTGGTAGATCTTGAACTTAAGTTTGATGATGAGATGCATCCTCTCCCATCACATTCAATTTCAGGCTCTTTTGATGTCAATTGGAGACTTTAAAAAAAATCACCCTTGAGTGTTAATTTGTATTCGGGGAGCACATCATACCTAAAATCTAATTTATTTCTGGGTCAGCGGATCTTTGGGGTATCAATTTTTATTCACAATTTCTGATTGATCCTGCTAAAGCTGAGATTCCTTCAGAATTACATCTCTGTCTAGTGTAACTTAGATAGACTTTAAAAAAGAGTTAAAAATGTGTTTGTGTATGTGAGTGGGCGGGGAGGGGATAGAGGAAGAACATAATGGCACCGGAAGGTTGAGTGGGCATCCAATGTGCTCGGCTGTGTGTGCGTAATGTATTCCTTAGACAACAATGGTGGTCTGTGTGTGTTTACACAAGGTGTTTGATGAGGTCCTAATGTGAGTGAATTCATAAAATAACCAGGTAGATGTGCTGTTTTTAGAGCGACACTTCTGACTGATGGATCCATAAGCCACAGATGTACACATGTGTAAGTTATTTCACTTGGACCAGATAGATGTGTTTAAATGATATATGTGACATTTCCCCAAGGAGACCCGTTTTAAAAGAGTAATCCATTTTTTGTCACAAACCACTGAGACCAAACACAATGAAAAGCACTCACTCATTGTCTTTCACCTTAATTAAGCCATCCATCACTGGCTGTCTGATGCGAGGGAATAGTCCGGGGCAGAGGCATGAGAAGACAGTGGGAGTAAACTCCCACCAAGCTCCATAGTGTGGGCCTCATTAAAAGTAAAACAAACCCGTAGAGAGGCTGTTTTTGCAGCGAAATTCCTTGGGAGTATTTGTTGTCCTGTGTGCTTGGAGGTGTTTGTGCGAATGACAAACAGTCCAGCAGGGATCTGAACCAACAAGCAGACAATCAAATAGAAAGGAAGGAGAGGAATAGATGATTGTGGGGTTTTGTGTGTCTCTTTTCCTGCCAGCCATCCGCCGTAGAAGCTGCTTCTGTTTGTTTACGGCCACCTGCTTGGATGGGACACAAATATGTCTCCTTGTGGACACAGTGCGACAATGTCAAACACAGATAATCAAACATACATGGACAGACATCGGTAGAAAGAGGACATGTGCACACACAGACAATGTCTGAGCTTTGTAACTGAAACTCCCTGGAGAGTTTATCTTGTTTTCCCATGAGAGACAGTCCTCACTGCCTGCCACTGATCTGATCAAAGCGAACCAGAGTAGATTTTGCTGAATGTAGGTCTCGAATTTGTCAAATCACGGTTTCCAACTGCTGCCTGTGTTTCTCTTACCCTGTTGAAACTTGTCACTCACTATTATTGAGCAATGAAGCCAGACAAAACACAGCAGGCGTGAGTGGAGAAGGAAGCAAAGGTGAATGTGAATGCGTGGGTGAAGGAGGAAGCATTCTTTTAAATTTATTCTGTCAAGGTCTGGGCATCATATCCAACCATTCAAACATGTGTCAACTGTCACACATGACTCCATTGTTCTTTCATCCGCCAAAGATCACTGGTGACTCGAGGCATCATCCTTATTCAAAACAGGCCGGGTATAGAGGTCACAACAAAGTTTGATGTTGGATGTTGTCTCAGTCTGTCTCCTATGTTTTCCGTCACTTTACATATTATTGGTCTGACGAGATCGGAAGATGATTCATAAGATGTCATGTTAAATGTATCTGGAACACACATAAATTAAATCGGAAACAGAACAAAACTTAAAGTATGCAGCAGTGCTAAGAAGCTCTGCGAGGCTGAAATTAAGCACAGCGGGGCTTTGAGCTAAATGCTAACATGCTCATGATGACATGCAGATACAATGTTTACGCCACTCATAATCGACTAAGCTGATGGGGATCTTATTAGTGTTGCAGGTTTTGGGCATAAGCGTGGACAAATTTCAATTTTGGCCTGATGACTGCACAAAGGGAAAAGTCAATAACCAAAGTTAATAAAATGTATCCTGAGGGGGGCCATGAATGTCTTTTTAAATGTCATGGCCATCCATCCCATAGATGCTGAGATATTTCCGTCTGGACCAGTGGTTAACCCCCGCAAAGACTGCTATCCATCGAGCTATGTGTGGCTGATTAAAATGCCTATTTCTCATCATTAATCTAAGCTTTCATTATGTGGCCATTGCTGTCTACTTGCACCACTTTGATATGCCATAATAGGTTTTTAAACAGGAATGAATGATTTATTAATGGTCTAAACATTGATCCATGTTTAATATAATAATTAGTAATTGATAAGCTCGATTTAGGTTATCAGATTGCAAACAACCCAATAAGTCGTAATGGAATCCGTTACATCTCGGTGCTTGGCCCCTTTCTTGACCCTATATTAATGATTTACCAGCATTTTTAACTGGGGATTCAATGGTATATTAGATACACCTGAAAGGTCATGAGTCTCCCACTTGTTAATGTCATGTCAATTCTGTTTTAAAATGTCAATGGATTACTTAATAAAGTGACTCGTGAGTGATGTTTTCCACCAAGTCTGCACTTGATGGGATAATGCAATAAATATGTTAAGTGATTCTGGTTGTGCTTTTAGATTTTAGAGGGATTCATGATGAAGGAACTAAAAGATAAACCAAGGTAATGCCAACTAAATGCAACCCTATAGAAACTACACTTTGCCCAACAATGGCGCCATTGAGGTTTTTGTTCATTTCTCATCCTGAAAGGTCTCCACATTCATTTAGAATAACAATACCTAAGTTTTTGGTTCCATCGTCCCATGACTTTTTGATTTCCCTGCAGAGTCGTATTTCACTGGCATGCGGCGCTACATGGGCGTCAAGCCATATGCGCACCTATGACCGTATTAACCGAGCCAAATGTTCACTAGCCACCAGAGTGAGATAATACCACCCAACCCTTTTTTTTCACTTTTAAAGCTCAGCACTAATGGGATAATCTGGAACTGCAAAACCCCCATGTAGGCAGTGATCCACAGACAATATGGGAGGCGAATGGGGAAGTAGATGTAAAAGGGTAAAGGTCACTCATTCATCAAATTGTTATCCTGGAAGTAACACCACTGGAGGGTGTTCATGCACATGGCTTCCTTTTCTGCCTTCTTGCCAATCTTTCTGTGCTATACACTCCCACACACAGCCTATATAACATACCTGAAGATACGTATGAGTGTCCAAATGTGGCATAAATTACACTTGAAGATTAAAATTGCAGCTGTTAGATATAATCTGGAAACAAACTGTAATATTTAACACTGAATGTGAAGTCTGAAACAAAAGATAGTACATACAACAAATTGAGTATTTTCTGTGAGCACCACTGGAAACGGTGAGGAAAAGCAAGAATTAATAAGTCATTTTCAGTTTCTAAATTCACCCATTTTGCAGAAAGAAAGTGAAACTTGCATTACCTTACTTGCAATTGTTCAATCAGTGTCGAGAAGGCTGGAGAAAGAGAGAGTCGCAGCTGTGTAGTCGGTGTTGCATCGAAGATCTGTTTGTTTTGCTGTTTCAGGAAGGCAGCATTGGCACCCTTTTGCAAGTAAAAAAAGGGCGAAGCTGCCCAGAGATTGAGCGGCCATCAAAGGAGAGTCAGCTTTGGCCGTTAACAAAAGGAAAAAGTGTGTGAAAAGAAAGCCCCTGTAGTTAGTGGGCCATTGTTACAAAGGAAAAAGCCCTCCTGCTGTGTGAGTAAGTAAGAAAAATGGAAAAAAACAAGGACACCCCTCGATCTATTTATCTCGTATGGTCTCTGAAATAACAGAAAATGGTTTAAGCTGGTTTAATATAACTGAGAAGACACACAAGCACATCGCAGGAATAGGAATGGCAAGACTTTTGAAGCATGTCCATGTCGGACAAGAGTCTTTTAGTGTCTTTTGCTGTAGACATCCAATAGTTTGTTGGGATTCATACAGACTGAAGTCTCTGTTGGTTTCCCTCTCAAATGGTCTCCTCCCAAATTAAAAACTGTGTGTCCTGGAATTTGTTGTGAAGATGCTCTGTGATGCTTTCTGCAATAAACCTTTTCTTCTGCTCCTCACACAAAATGTTCCGGAAACGTTCACACTTAATGAAAATCACTGGGTATTTAGGGGATTCTGAGCAATGAATTACTTAAATTACACAAGATGCAATAAGCGATTTGTCTTGGCACAAATCTGTGAGAGGTGTTCATTGAGGAGAGGTGCTTCAATTTGTTGATACAAGGAACAGTTATGTTTTTGCTTTCCTGAGAAATCTTCTGAAAGACTGTGATTTTCCAGTTTAATCTGATATACTGGAAGACATAAACCTGCTATCCCAGTGACTTTAATTTTTCTCTCTTCTTTGTGCATCTTTTATTATACATGCAGCTACGTCTGCACATCAGAAAAGTGGAAACCCCATCATCCCTTCCTTTGAGGGACCCAATTCATCAGTCTGGAGTAATGCTCAGCTGCAAGAAAGCAGCTAACTCATGTTGATAATCCAACACTCCAATGGGGGAAAGCGACCACCAGGGGGTTTTGGTGTAAGCACTTTCTTTAGTCCTATTTAGAATACTGTGTGAGGTTGAGTTGTCGAAGCACTTAAACAGCAAAACACTGCAGGGATTGAAGACATGATCTTGCAGTTTTAAGATATTCTAAGCATAAGCCTGCACTGCAGCTGGCGGTATAACACTAAGGGAGAGAGCCTTTAAGACTCAACAATGAATGCAAACTGCCTCCTAAAGTGAGACTTGACTTGTCCTTCACTTGAAAGTTCAAGGTGCCAGAGGTTTCCTTGAAAAATTTCAAAAGTATGTGATAAGACAGTAAAAACCTTCGCTGCTTATCAGGAGATTCTTGTTGTTTTGTTGAATATCATTTGTTTACTATCAGCCTTCAGTATTTACCACAAATACTCAATGCAGGGTCAAGATATTGTTAAGATTTCCTTCCCTGCAGCACACAGAGCCACTTCACTGGCTAAGCTCTCTGAAGCTACCACTTGTTTTGATCACTGCTCAGCTCAATCTATTAGAGGATCCGACTATGAGGTCATTGTAGAGTGTTGCCCAGCAAATTACCCCAGTACCGTGAATTCAGACGTCCTGAACTCCTGAAGGATTTGCATGAAATTACTCAACCAGCTGATACAGGATTGTCTCTGACAATAGAGGCTGTTTCGACCAAAGAGATTTGATAATCTGGCGACGGTTATCTTTGTGGGATACATCACCAAAGAAATACAAAAGTGAGTGAGTGAACATGTCTATTGTTTCTCACTGAGCTGGGGCCAAGGCTTTACGGAAGGCTATAATCAGAGATAGGGCGAAGGGAGAAGATTCATTTCTCGAAATACGTAGAAGGATAATTAACCATTGCTCGACTGTGCAAGCTAACAACATGTTACTGTTAGTGACAGCCATAGCATTGGTTGTGTTGGTAGAATACACCTTTCACATTTTTTTTCTTTTTTAAATCAAACATACTACAGAATAGTTCTGAAACATGTTCTTTATCCCAGGATTGGTTGTTCTTATCTACTACACCAATCAGCCTCAACATGACAATGATTGTCTTGTCACAATGGCACCTGTCAAGGCATGGGATTTATCAGGCAACCAGTTGATGTGATGAAAGCAGAAAATCTGAGCAAAAATCTGAGGAACTTTGACGGCCAGACGACTGGTTTGGAGCATCTCCAAAATGATGCCCAAGTCTCAGTGATGCACATGTGGAGTAAAGGCTGGCTCGATCACACAGATGAGCTGCTAAAAATCCTGAAAACCTAAGTGTTGGCAATGATACAAAGATGTCAGAACACAGGGTGCAGCATGCTTTGTGTGAGTGTGCCCATGCCAACCTTTTTCCACCACCAAAAGGGCCTGCAATAAGAAGCATCAGAACTAGACCAGGAAGCAATGAAAGAAGTTGCCTTGGTCTGATTGTATGATGTCTAAAACCCAGTGCTGTCAAAAATATCACATTATCAAAGCGTTAACGCAAATCAATTTTAACGGCGTACATTTTTTTATTGCGAGATCAACGCAGGGGAGCATAGTTGGCCAGGGTGAGGTGTTCGCCGTCGGAGTCCGATGGGATCTCCTGCAGGCGGTGGCACAGCACCAGCGTCTTCGCTCACCATTCACCATGCCGTTCTGTCGGCTCCTTTCCCGCCTCCCGAATCGCGTGCTGCTGGTACAGATGCGCAGCAAGGCGACGGCGGCCGGGGGGAGGGGGTCCAGCCCTACGATTGACTGAGTTCTCATCATAGCACATCCAGTCTGTAATACCATTGATGACCAAACACACAGCTGATGTGAATTCTCCGCCTCCTCCTCATCAAAACCAGGCGACAATGGTGATAAGAGTATTAAAATGATAATTCAAGGGACATTTAGAATAGATAAAAATATGTGATTAATATGCAATTAATCGCTAGTTAACTATGACATTCATGCAATTAATCACGTTTAAATATTTGAATCGACTGACAGCACTACTAAAAAACATTATTAAACTACCAAATTCACTACGGAAATACAGAGTAGTTCCCCATTCAGTCTTCTGCTGGGAAACCTTTGGGTTGCACAATTTATATGGCTGTACCACCCATTGACAATTTCTTATATATCACAAACAGGGCTCTGAGTGGGATCCTGCATCAGGCCACATTACAAAAAATGTTTAGACATAGTTTTCCTAACATCTTAGTGCCTGGATTACTTTCCAAGGTTTTGTGGTGTCCATGAGGAGGGTAAATGAGGGCTGGGCCCGGCCAACATCGGTGGCACAAAAGGCCCTACTAGTTTTAATACTGTGGCTGACCGATGTGCACTGGCATCTTTGTGTCTATATCACAGCATTTTCTGGTAAGTTGCCATGCCATTTTGATGATCACGCTCGACTTGACGTAAATGGGGAAAGAAACTTGCCTGTATGTATTTCGCCTCTGGCCACTTACCTCAAGAGGCAGTTCGGGAGAAATGATGTGTTACGTAAAAGAAGTGACACATGATCCCCAGATATACCTGCAGAGGTAAATTCGTCTGGGGAACATGGGGGGCCTTGAGTCCTTTGACATTGCTGTCATCTCAGATGAAAATCTCTGTTAAATCACTCGGATACTGAGATTATGCCTGTGTAGTCCGATGCCAACCGGGTGGTAGACAATCTGAGTGCTGAGCTGACTGACACCCATTGTGATTAAATGTGACTTAATCACATTTGCATATGTTAATGGAAGGATAGACTTATAGTACGTCCTGCCAAACACCATTCTGTAGTGTCCTTATTTGACCTGGAGACAGCACAGGTATATCCTGGGGAACATTTTATCATTGCAAAGCCATTCACAGAGGCTTTGATTTCGTCTCCTAAATTTTGTTGTAATTATAGCTGGCTGATAAAACATAATTGCATCATAATAAAGCAGCGTATGCAACATCCATATAAATAAGCGTCTCAGGTAAAGGAATTAAAGTGGGAACTTGACTGATCTGATTTTACACATCAAAGTCTGTTTAAAGGCCTTCGGGGAAACTACTACACATGTGAGCAAAGGTGTATAAAGCCTTCTGTGGCTCCAGACGGATGTCACTTCAAGACTAGAAGTTCAAAAATGAAAAAAAAAATTGGGGGTATGGAGTTAGAAAGAAGAGTTTTCTCACTTGCTATGTTGCAAAAAGGTGTCTGAATCTTAGTAGGCGATCGAGTTGCATTATGAGTAATGCCAGGTTTTGGCAAGGAATAAAAGAGAAGGTATGTCTGGTTCTGCTGCATCAGTTTCAACATCCTTTTGAGATTTGTCCGTTGTGAGTTCAATTCTGAATTGGTGGAGTATTCTTTTAACACCTAGAAGGCAAGTTGTTTTTAGTTTTGAGCTGCATCATGTAGATGATCTTGAAAGGTTCATGGATACCCACAATCCCCTTCAAACGACTGTATGCACAAATAGTTGCCAGTTTAATGGGTACAACTTACTCAAAGTGATACAGTCTAATGCTGAGTCAACATCAGAACATCCCACTTGTGCTGTTACCTGACCTTGGCGAACAAGAAGGCAACCGGAAGAGCGGAGGGAATTGTAGGTTCCCAAAAAAGACCCATTAGATGTTCCATCTAAGTTTGCTTGATACAGAAAAGTGCAATCTATTGTTAATAGAACTGAACATCCTCTTAACTTTGAACTTGAGATAGTGCCTTTGAGACAAGATTATGGAAGATATGGGTGAAACAAATGGATACACATGTGAGACAATCGATATAATGACCAAGCAGTTCTAACAAATCGCAACAACAAAATAAAAAGCATTATTTTTGTTAGCTGCAGATTTGTGGTAAACACCTGCCTTGGACAATATTCCATGGATTTAAAAACATATCTATTTTCTCTCAGTGTCAATAGATCCAACAAATTACTTTCCTCCTGTGGATGAAATCAAGAAGAAGTACCAAAACAGTCTGCGTCTTCCATGAAGGAGAGTCCTCATCTGCTACTTTAAAGGTGCTATTCATTCTTCAGGCGAGCCATTTACTTAAACAAACCGCCCCAATAATCCAGGAAGTTGCACATAAAGAGAATGGAGTGTATACGATTTGGATCTTGTGCAACATGCTCATAGGATGTGGCGGCGGCCATCTTAATGAGTTTGCAGCTTATCATTACTCACAAGAGAAAGCAAATCAATCACTTCCCCTTGCATAGCGATGGCCGGGTGGGAGGGAGACGGAGAGAAGTCGGGATGTGACATGAGAGAAAAGCTCGTCAGTCCTCGGGTGTTGTTTACCACAACAGCCCTCTGCCAAGGATTTTCCTGAGGGACACTTGTTTTAATAAAAACGGGCCCCATATTAAATTCTAATCCATTAGTGTGGCTGGCGAGCTCTGGCGATGCTTTATCAAACCATTGGAATAGATGAATGTTCCTTCATTATCGCGGCTGGACCGTTTCAATAAACAGGGTCCGGTCCTTTCTCATGCCAGGGTTACGTTGGAATTCACAGCACACCTTTTCCTGTGAATAATGTTTGTTATGAAAGCCCCTGCCAATTTATTGCTAAAAAGGTTGTGTCAAGGGCATTTTGACCATATGTGCCTTTATAGCTGCGAGGTTATTTGACACCCCAAATCAATCATGTCATTGTCTTTCCTCAATGACTTTGCGTTCTGTTCGGTCCATTTTTTACAATTATTTTTAACACGTGCGTGACATAAATACACTTAAGAATTGTTGGAAAGCTCACGTCACGATAGATGTGACAGCCACAGGCTCTCTTTTCATTAATTGCAGGTCGGAACCCTCATTTTGAGACTTGATAACTGTGCCAGATTTGTCAGCTTCACATCACTGTCTTTGTACTGTATGTTACAATATGAGTTGTAAATAGTAGCAGTGCGGAAATGGCCAGAGTGCTTTCCTCCAGGCAAATGACCATCAGAAGTGTTTTTTTAAGAGTTAGCCCTCAGTGTGATGAGCAGGGATGAAGAACAGGACATCGATAACAGGAACTGGCGGTAGAGTGGATAATTAGCCTTGAAAAGGAACAAAGGATCAATACGCTCCTTTTGCCAAGAGTGTGTTCATGGGGAAAACAGGTTCAGGCTCCCAGTGCAGGACCATCAGCTCGTATGGGTGACACAAGGACACCACAGCGACTCATCTATCAGGTGGGGCTCGGGGGCTGATAGAATGGATATCGTGTAATGGAAGTTCAGAAGTTTTTTTTTTTTTTTTTACTCTTTCATTTTTAGGCGGCACGGCTGATGCAGCGTCCCTCAATCCCAAAGAAAAGTTACTTCGTTGGGAGTCATGGAGCTCAAAAGAAGGATAGCTGCAGTTAAAGCTTTCTATATCGCGTGCTATTGTGCTCATAAATCACATGCTGAATGCATAAAATGTTAGAGCCGCTTTTTATAAAGAATGCTCATGAGTTGAAATGAGGAAAAAGCCACTATTATTTTACATTTTCCCTTATTAAATCTATATATCACAAGCTCAAAGATGTAGTGAAGGGAATATTAATATATAAAATGTGTGGATTTTCACTGCAGTCTTCTTTCTGTTCTATAGTCATTATAAATAATTATTTTTTGATACATCTTTAGCCTAAAAATCCTTAATAACTAATTATATTACATAAAGTATAACATAAACCACAGTAAATAAAAGCGAATAAACTCCCGCAGCATGCAAAGATCACATAAAAGAACCATAAAAGTGCAATATAATACGAATGCAAGTCACATTAAAATTAGAAATGACAAAACTTGGTGACTGTCAGATAAAATCACGCACGGCGGTGCAATAAAAAAAGATCTAAAAGAAGCCACTGACTCAGCCTGCCTTCATTTTAATCCTGGTATGATTTGCTTTCCGTCGACTTACAATACCAGGGGAAGATGTGCCCACACATAATGCTGTATATTTAAATCAGAGGGGGAAAAGCATACGGCAGTTATTTTTGGATATGTATGTGATTGACACTGTACCTGACGTGATCTAAATTGTCTTGACAAGGTAAATCCTCGCCATCTGGTTCCCTGGGCAGGTTAAAACAAATGCCACAACTGATTTAGACACACTCTGCTACCCAGGTCTGACTATTCTACTGTAACTAACTTCCTCTCAGGGCAATTATTTTAGAAGATGGAACAGGTTGCTGCAGATGTAATCAGGTGGAGATTACTGGTTTCGGAGGGATGGGATCCTGCATTTTATGGGCATTTACGCTGATTTGCCACAACATTAAAACCAGCTAGTTTGGAGTTTTGGGAGTTGGATCAATGCCATGGGTTCTTTGTCGTGTTCTTTCGGGCATTTCTCAGCAGTTTTTGCAGGACTGTGGAGTGGATTGTCCTGCTGGGGCGACTGGGAGTTCAGTTGCTATGAGTAGGGTGTGATCTGAGTCTGCAACAACACTTAGCTGGGTGGTACATGTCAAAGTAAGATCTAGGACCAAAGGTTTACCAGCAGTAACCAGATAATCAATGCTATTCAATTGACCTGTCAGTGGTTTTAATGTTGTGGCTGACCTCCGGTGAAAGATTTGATTTCAAACATAGACTTTTTCCCAAAAAAAAGTTGTCTTTTTGGACGCCATTGCAATCGAGGGTGAACTCTTCAGTCATTTTGTGAAAAAAATCCATCTAATTAAGATAGATGCAACAATTACAGCGACTGGTTTTCACCTGGATAAGTGAAATTTATCCAACGGAATAGAGGTAGCCAATTGGAAAACCCCCCAAAAGAACTGACCCTTTAAGTGCACCACTAGGAAGGAGACCCAGGTTTATCTGAGCTTCTCCAAAGTTCACCTCCGCAACCCCCAGTCCCATAACACAATCAAATTTAATTTTATGCATAGTGATGGTCTCATCTTAATTAAAAAAAAAAAAAAAAAAAGCCCCAGCAGCTCTGATGGAACTGCCGGATTCATCCAGAAAAGCTTTAAAGCAAACAGTTCAGCTATTTGAACCTGGAATCTGTGTGTACCAGCAGACCTGTTGGATGTGAAGAAGAACACATTATTGACTGTTAGAACCTGCCTGATCCTGTGTTCATCAGGCTGCCGCCACTGTGCCTAAATGCACACATCACTCTCAATTTAAACAAGCGCCCTGTGTCTCGGCGGCCGTGGGACGAAACAAGCGACAGACAGGACATCAGTTGGTTTGGACGGCAAAAAACAAACACGGCACACAAGAAGCAGCACAATACATGAAAGGTGTTTTGTGGCGTTGGAGAGCTGTGTCTGCTGACAAGCCGGGGCTTTTGTGTGCACTAGAAGGATTAACTTACTGGAGGTCAGCCACCACTGACACTTCCACAGATTGCTCCGCAGATACTTGTATCGAGGTGCAGAGATGGCAGGCGCTGTGAGGAATATGAGGCTGGATGGATGCAACCTTTTGCAAATTAAAAATGTGTTGTTTAGCTTCACTTATAATAAGATGTTGGGGGTGTGACTCTCTATTTTACCCTAGAAGGCGGGATCGAGCAGATAATTTCCACCCATGGCTGTAACAGAACTAATGTAGGTCATGTGCCACTTCATCACACCTTATTACTGATCTACAGTACCAGGGACTGCTGTCATCCCAATGCAGTTGAGCTCAGAGGCCTTTGACTTTTTTTTTTTACCTTGTACCACATAGTTACATCACAAAAACTTGACCTACACAGAAACCAATGGATGCAAAGAGAAAACAATCTAAACACAATGATTCTAGGGTAGTGCACAAAGCTTTTCCATCACACATGTGCCCATCTGGACATAAGCACTAATGCATGCACGCACACCTAGATCTAAAGCTGTTCACACCAGCATTGAGGGATGAGTAATTGCATTACAATCAAGCGATGCTGCATTTTTTTTTCAGATGATCCTGCTTGCAGTAGGGCTTAAAGGTTGCGGCATTAAAGTACTCTGATCTGCATTAAAATCCTATTCATTTACAATGTCCACATACAGTTTATAGCTAAAAAAATGGTGAACAGATTGCCATGAAATTAACAAGAGGACGTTCATAAGGATTATTCCTAAACATCCGGCAGATGTTTAAGTCAGAATCTAATGTTGATCCAGTTTTTTGTTTAACCATAGATATGCTCCACAATACCTCAGGGGGATCATTTCACTGTTCAGAGTTTCATCTGTTACTCAGCAGCGCAAATGAAAAACCAAAATGTGGCCTTTTCAACCGTTTTCCAAAATATGGTGGATCTATCATGAAGTGTTAGTGAATATCTGAGCATGTCAAATTAGTGAATAGTGTCTGTACTTGCAACAGCTATTTGTGCAGGCAGACAATTTCACATTTGATAGATGTAGGTATATACATATATATATATTTAATTTGGAAGAGAATATTGGATCTAAATTAATAGCTGTTTTGCATATTGTCTTCACACTAATTGCAATTATGTTAGAGTATTACCATAGCCGACAGCTATCAGCACTGTGGTTGTGTGTGTGTGTTGACATAAGTACGTAGCTTTGGAGCATATATTTGAGACTCTTGGTGAAATATCCTATGAGCTGACAATTTAATAGTAATAAATGATAATCAGGTCTGCTCAGGGAAAAGTGACGATGACGCAGACAAATGTATAAAATGAAATGCACGTGTGAAATTTTCCTTTTAAAATGCATTAAAAGTAATAAATCTGAAATTATTTTGAGACATTTTAAAGATAAAAGCTCTTGGTTCCAACATTGATCCTTCTTGAATCACCGATGCAAGGTTTAGGCTGCTGTAAAACCCTAAAAGACGATTTAACTGTGCCATGCTACATGCAGTTTCAGAGGCTTTTCCACTGAGAAAACTCCTACCAACATGGGGTAAAACCGTGAATGTCTGCTCGGCATGAATACGCGCAGAAGTCAACATGCTCAAAGCATGTCACCAGCGTGAAATATCATCTGCTGGCAATTGCACCACTATTAAACATGCTTTCAAGGCCACTCCGCCTTATATTTTACATGTTTGAGTCGATTATGTTGCCAGTCTTCGATGAAATAACTGGAATCAGTGCATTGTTGGGCATGATTACAACGAGGGCAGAGGTATGCCAAGCAGGCTGGAGATCAGGAGGCAGTTTTTAGATTTGCCGAATCTGGCAAGACGATTCTTGGCACCGGACGCAACTGCTGATGTGATGCCCTTGAGCAAGATGGTTCCCAGTATCGGAAGTGTGGTTGGACTGGGAAAGCTACAAATGCATGTTTAAAAATGACAGGGAAGAAAAGGTTAAATGGTTCATTTCCAACCAAGAAAAATATGTGTTTCACAACAGCAGCACCAGCTCAACAGGAAGAATGGCTCAATAACATGCAGAGGTGGCGAATAAAAGAAGGTAAAGATGATCAGCTGCTTCAAATGCCACAACCATTTCATCCTCCTTTCATTCATCTCCTTTATGTTGCCCTTTTTTTTGCTTGTTCCTGATGAATCTCACCAGCCAAGCAGCCCTTACATTGACTATCCCCTCTTTGTTGTCATAAATGAAAAGGCCCCTTTTCATCATTAACATTTTCTCCTGGAGATGCAGAGTGATGAGTTCTATTGATGGCTTCAAAACAAAAAAAAAAATCTAATACAAAAAACACTGCACTGACACCTGAAATCAAAAACTAGGTCTCCAGATAATGCGCCAGCTACGGCGGGTCTCATGTTTATAACAGCCTCCCTCGGCTTTTAATTACTACCACATAAGTAATCTCCGAGGCACCGATTGATTGTTTGAATTCTTACATTAAGTTGGAACCTACAGGGACCCCAGTTTCCACGGCATTTGAACATTATTCCCTTTTTTGAAATCAAGTTTTCATTTAAAAGCCATTAACAGGTTTCAAAACACACAGATGGATGTTTAAGGCGCGGTAGTATGTAATTATCTTGATATGAATTATTAATTTCATCACACTGCGACTGAATAAATGCAATTGCTTCGGCGAAGGACTTTGATGGTGACGGTGGAAACATGAAATGTTACTGTAGTGGAAATTAGATAGATATATGTTTTCCTTGACAGCTGTAAATGCTTTCATCCACTCTTCCACTTTTTTTAGATATTTCCTCGAGTATACTTTCACTGAAATATTGCTCATCCTCCATTTCAAATTGGATCCTTTACAGAGCACAAAGGTCGTACGCTGTAATCATCGCATTAGAAACTGGCCAACTGTAAACTGGCCAATTGTGGAGCCATTAGCAGTTAACATTCTGTCAGCAGAAAGGAGAAGAGTAATTTGGGTTTACTTTAGTTATGCACTTCAAGTTAAAGCTCCTCCGCGGCTCCTTTTGCTGCTAATTTATGCGTTTTAAGTGGCAGAGAAACCTACAGATGCTATCTTACCGCGTGAGATCCGCATGTTGGGCCTTATCTCCAGTTAAAAACTAGTGCCACTTGTGCTGACAGAGTCGGATTTAACGTTTTCTCGAAGCAAAGGCGGTATAAAAATGAGAATGTCAGCCTCCAGTGCGAAAATGGACAGACCCTTTACTGCTGCCCAATTAAATCCCCTTTTATTTCCCACAGAGAGACAGGGTTTTTATGTGGCAAAAAGTCCCCACTGAGGTTATATCTACAGAGGAGGAAATTGTTTGCACCCGTGGAATGCATTTTTTTACCACAGGTCAGCGTGTAAACCAGTTTATACTGCTTTTTTAAGCTATTTTTTAGATAATACTGTAAAAAATCAAAAAATGATAAAGTCTTTCCAGTGTCCTTGAAGGAAATGAAACCATACTTTCTCAGCCAGTGGATTCATGATGCAGTCGGATTGATTCCTCCCTGCTAATGGTTTAATTTTGGCATAATTCAATAACCACAGCCTCCCAAGATACCTTACACATTTATATGGAGTCTATAATAATGTCCTGACAGTTAGATGAGCCGGGGAATCTCTGGTGGATTAATTTGGTTCTAATTCCTCCTGTTAACACACTTTAACGGGGCAAATGAGATCTAACACGCGGCGTCGACTTGTTCCTGCATCTTGCTTTGGGCCACATGTGGTTGGTAATGGTTTAAATGTTCGGATTTGTCTGAAGTAACCGCTCTAGGTTTGTGATGCATTGCAGCAAAGGGACAACAGCGGCGTCACAAGCAACAGGGAGATGCTAAAAGTAGAGCGCCTGGTGATAAAAGCTTTAAAATAAATGTTTTTGTTGAAAAGCAATCCATCATTGAGCCCCCAAAAAGCAGATGCAATACAACACTTAAATGGCAAGAACAGGACGTGCACCTTTTGGAAAAACCAACATGCCATCATCTCTTTTTTTTTTCAAGTTAAAAGCTTCTGTTCAGACTACATGAAGTGAAGGTGTCAACAGTTGAAGGTCAAGGAAGGAATGTGAAAGGAAATGCCTCGTTGCCGGGGTTATATTTGCAAGTGGCACCTAGATTCTTCATCAGAATGAACAGAAAGCATGACCATGACAGCTGCAGTTATTTGGATTTTTGCACAATGTCAATGCCAACGATGACACATACTGCATGAAATTACGCAAAAAGAAGCATGTGAGAAGCTTATCTGGAGTCTAAAAAGTACCTGCAAAACTACCAAATCCTCGCAATTCCACAGAGGCTACAGGCTGCATCATTCCTGTTTTATTCTCACCATCCAGCCCTCGTGAATTTCATTACTCTCCCCTTCATACATGTGGCCTACACACACATTCACAGGTACAGCTCAGAGAACATCACAAGTAGCTGACGTCAGCAGTGCAGTGAGAGCTCTGAGAGCCCCTCCACAGGAGCCATTTTTTAACAAGCACACCCACACTCTGCCAACTTCAGCCCTTGCTATTGTCCAAACACAAGCAAACTGTCACTCAGCGCTCTGGGAGGAGCACGCGGTTGGAAAACAATAGTTTTTCCCTCCCGATCGAGACAAGTCCATTTTGGACAGTTAAACCCCGGTGCCAAACTTTATCCTTTTAGCAAGTCGATATCTCATGAGCCGAAATCAAATAACGCTGCTGGATTTTTTTTTTTGAATCGTCTCTTTTCTTTCTTGTCAGTGCTATTCAGTGCTATTTTCAATAGCCACATTAGTATGTCTCTCTCTCACGAGTGAGAAAATGAGTTTTTCTACCTCCCACCATTTCATTATCGGAGCGATCTCCCAGCGCGCAGTCTAATTCCTTTAGCAAGGCCCTGGTTTTCTGCAGACTCCTCGCCCGGCACTTTGAAAGCCACAGAGATAGAAACAAAATGGGGACAGGAGAGAGAAAGGGAGCAACAGATATGGAGAGAAAGAGCGCTAACGAACAGTAAATCAGGAAACCTGTTAAAGTGTGCGACGGGTGCACAGCTCATACCCACCCACGACGACGGAAGCCACCTACACACACGCACCTCTGGAGAGGACACATTTACCAATAACAATAAAGTGTATTTGTGAAGCCAAACTCGGTAAACACATTTCCTCTTTGTCGAGAATCGAGCGAACATGTCGGGCAAACAATATGTTAAACAGCGCTCTAAAATGCTTTTGGACAGCAGGAGATGTGGTGCGAATCTGAAATGACATCCTACTTTGATTTCTGTGGCGAGACATGAGATGTACAGCTGACTTTTCACTTCAAGATTAGAGCACTTTGCAAAGAAAGAAAACTAGGAACAAGAGGTTAAAAAAAGACAAGCGAGGTCTGATCTAAAATCCTATTGAGTTACAGTATAGGGCGCATAGGAGTCGACTATTTTGGAGCTTTGGTCCCCCAACATTCTAGAAATGATAAAACCACTTAAATGCCCCTTTTGTCTTCTTATAGACATTTGTTTTGCACATTTTACTCAGAAAATGCCTTCAAGACTTCATTGCACTGCGTATAATGACAATAAACCTTCTATTTCTCAACCATCTGAACCCAAAAAACCTGCCAGTGAGTTGGAGAGACATGATATCGTTTACGATAAGGCCAAAATGACACCATTAAAACAAAAAAAGAATTGAACAGTCCTTGAACTACTCATCCGCAAAGTGAAGTTACATCAGGCAAAAATAACTACATCATAGCATCGATTTAAAAAAAAAACAAAACAACATGGAATGAAACATTGTCAGAAATAAATGGTTAACACTAGATTTTGTAAAAACAAAACAAAGAAAATATAGGAAGAAAATACATCACATTTGATCAATAAAATAAAAGCAACATGGTAAAAAAAACACAGAAAACACAACCACTTCATTTACAGAGGAGCAGATTTTCATTAAGTTGCAGGAAGATACATTCAGCATGGTGAATTGTCTCTGTAAAGTCCACATGCAGCGGAGGTTTGTTTCAATGCTGGTAACACCTGTGGACTCATCGAAGAATGTTGCACATTTTTTGCTGAAAAAAAACACCAACTTTTTCCATGATTGATGGCATTATAACTGTGTCACACTGCACAAAAGACATTTCTGAGTTCTACCCACAGCAGTGCTGTTCCATAGAGGTGCTGGGACTTTATGTGGCAGTGAAAAATGAGCACCAACGCCCAGGTTAACACCAGAAACCACATCCAAAAACACACCCATAAACTCCCACTGTGCTGCACCCCAACTTCTTCCTCTGTTGTTAACTTGCACAGCAAAATGTCCTCACATTAACCTGTCAAATATAGATTTCACAGCCGCATCGACGACTGATTTCAAGTCAAGTTAGGATGAGATTCCACACATAGCAGCACAGTGGCTGGAGTGGCTCTAGTGAAATGACTTGACACTCTGAAGGAAGCCATACATCAACCTGTTGTGTTTTTTTTTTTCTGGGGTGGAGGGCTGGCGTCACCAAGCTCTCGGCTGGGGAGTTGGTAATGCTGCGGTTGCCATTTATCAAACGACAGGGTTACTGCGGCTCCGGATCAACGGGTGCAGCCGCCTTAAACAAACAAACAAAACGGGGAGGCCTGATGAATACGACCCGGCTGCCCGGTGGGAACTGGAAAAGGAGGGCAGGGTGAAATGAGGAAACAAAGCATGAAACATACACTATCTTTATATCTCCCTTCCTCCATGTACACACGGATATAAAGACAGCTCCTTAAAAGCTTTGATCACACATACCTCCTGGTGAGGATCCACACAGCAGCTTATCCCCACGTTTTTTTCCTTTTTTTTCCCCATCACATGGGAACAATACGTGGTACTCCAAATAGAGCATTGTACGTATGACATGATACCTCACCAAATAATTGCTACCCAAGATTCCCATCTTCATATTAACTTCATTATCTACCGTTCAGATTGAACCAAGATGGAGGGAAAGAAATCCCACCAATTGTCACCGCAGGATAACAGGGACTTCCATTATTTCTCATTACGGTAGTGAATCAAAGATAGAATCATCTACTTGGGGGGTGGAAGCTTCTATATGTGGCAGAAGTGGATACACACACACACACACATATATATGTATATATAGTAGCATGTTTAGATCCAAGTAGAGCTGGAGGAAATGTTGAAAATCAACATTTTAAATCTTAATTGCAGCACTTTTCTCTCTTAAAGGGAACAAAAATGCAAATGTCTTCATGAAAACAGCACAGATTAATGAAAAATGTGTCCAAAATAATCAGAACCACAGATTTTTTTTGCAGCTTTTTCATAATTTTTGGACACACTGCACATGATTTTGCAGAAATCACATTTTGCCGCCTAAAAAAGCACATCTTTCGTCGCTGTTTTGCAAACACTACACACCCAGATGAAATCCAGATGGACGACGGAACCCGCAAACCGCTTCCAGATTATATTTAGCATTCTGTCAAAATGTGTATCACAAAAAACGTCCTCAAGCCAATTAAATAAGCAGAATTTAAAGCAGCGAGTGGGACTGTGTGTTCGGCAGATGGCATCAGAGTCTGGATCCAGACTGCTTTGCTTTTTAATGCAATGGATTGTTAAAGTTAACTCAGCTCAGAGATATACAGTGGGAGTGTTAACTAAGAGGCGGATTAGAACAGAAAACTACTGATGGAAGTGAGATTACGACGGCAGCGGCGGATGAAATCTCACATGATGGTTCTTTCTGGATGAATAAAAAGCTCTTAGACGACAACACTTTCATTACACATAAACCTCAACTGCTTTTTCTATTTGTTTTACATGGGTTTTTACTGTGATTGAGTCCTTGACTGTCCCTTTTTCTAATGCCATGACATTTCATGTTTAAACACTTCATCCATAATGCATTTCAGCCATAATGATTCCCCCCACTTTGGATTTACAAAAAGGACCACAGAAACAAACACATTACCGGAAAGCATAAAGAGGGTAAACTGATCGGTAATTATGGCGACGTGAGGTAGAAAAGGAGGTTGGTGGTGGGATGGGGGGGGTGGAAATCGGTTGAGTGCTGATGAACATTTGAGCATTTCTACATGCCTGAAGGAATTCCATTAACCACTCTGATTAAAGTAATCATTGGAGCCATCGGTGCCTGTCAGATGCCATCCCTGCCCTCTCAATTACCCAGATCTCCTTGAACTCAATTGCTCACATCGTCGTGGAGACCGGGTGGCGGGAAGGCAGCGAGGCAGCGCCGAGGACGAGGCATCTTCGGCGGGGGGTAGGCGAGGCGGCGCTCGAGCATATGGGAAACGTCCACCCACCCTATCCATCTCCGCGTACAGAGGGCAGGCACATATTAGCCTAATTATCATTTACACATATTGTTGCAGCGTCAGGTGGTGCAGTCCAAATGTGAGCAAATGAAGGGTGAAAATTAAAGAAAGCAGCTGTTTTCTGATCAGGAGTTAAGCTGTCAAAGAAGCCGGGCTCCAGCAGTTTCATTCACATCATTTTCTTGATTGGTTTCATTTAACCAACAATTAAAATCTCCAAAATAATGGCTTTAAAGAAGCAGATCCTGATATATATTTTTTAAAAAAGAAGTTGCAACCAAAAATGTTTAAAAAGCTTATCAAAATGTAATTGCTTGAGCTACCAGTTGAAATAGTTTCAGCTGTTGACATTCAAATGGTATATTGCGAAGTTTCTGTGTTTCCTCTTTTTCTCAACCATTTTGTCCTTCAAAATAAAATGAGGAAATAAAAAATAGGAATAAACAGGACACATTCGTTTTACATTGAAAAACCATTCTGAAAACCTGACAGCATTTCACTGACTTTGTGGTGATTTAAATTAAAGAAACATTTGAAACTAATGGTTTCTTATACGGAGTTAAGCGTCAATACAAATATACAAATCCCCAAAATAATCGGTTTACTGTCAAAGAGGACAGAAAAGACAAGCAAATCCTTGTATTTCAAAAAAAAAACGCAACCAACAAATGTTAAAAAAGCTTATATAGAACTGCTTGAGCTATTAATTAAAATTGTTTCAGCTTATGACATACAAATAGTTGAGTTGAAGTTTAAAGAAGTTTCTGTGTTTCATCTGTTTCAAAACCAGTTTGTCCTTCAAAATAAATTAAAAAACTAAAAGAGACAATATAAATAAATGGGATACATTTGTTTTACACTGAAAACTCTTTCTGGAAACTAAAACCTGACAGCATTGCATTGACTTTGTGTTTAATTAAATTAAAGAAATGCTTTAAACTGTTTTCTTATTAGGAATTAAGTGTCAATACAATATAAAGAGGACAGAAAAAAGCAAACACTTATATTTAAAAAAAAACTACAACCAACAAATGGGGAAAAAAAGCTTATCAAAATATAATTCTTCAAGTTATCAATTAGGGATTGTTTCAGCTAATGACATACAAATTGTGAAGTTTGAAGAAATCCATACGTTTCTGTGTTTCATTTGTTGTAGAAACAGCACAAAACTGTTGTCATGTTGTCACAAAAGCATTGTGTCCTTCAAAATAAAACTGAGAAATAAAAGAGAAAACATAAACAAACAGGATACATTTGTTTTACACTGAAAAACCATTCTGGAAACTAAAATCTGATAACATTTCATTGAGTTTGTGGTAATGTGATTAATTCGGATTGAATTTGTTTAATGACTGAAACACAATGCCTTTATTTCTACCTTTTTGGGTTGGGTGTAATCCAAAGATCTACTTAAATATCTTCATTTTTGCTGTTTATATTACTCCATTAACCAAAGTACCACAAACTCCAGGCTGTATTTGAAGGATTTTCCAAAGAAAACTGAAAGAAAACTGAAAGAGTGGAAAGAGATGGGGGTGGAAGGGGGCCTACTTTTGCCCCTATGCCCCATGTCACGTTAGCACGGCCCTGTGCATGTGCAAAATCAAGCCAGTTTCATTCACTGTCAAAACTAAATCTGTCACCAACATCTAATAAGTGATAAAAATAGATTTATTAGCTGTTAAAGTGTTTAATTAGCCGGATATTTTCAGTCTACTGTTTGGAAAATAGTTAAACCCCAAGTCCTGAAAATAGCCGAGGAGCACGCCAGCGCTTCATGCAGCTTGGACGGGCTTCATGCGCTGCACTCCACATTGATTAACTCTCAAATGGTGTGAAAGCACAAAGTGTAAGAGAATACTGGAGCGCAGCCTGCACATCACTGTCTCTCCCACCTTTTTTTTTTTTGTCTTGAAGAACTTTCCCAATTTTTTTTTCTATCTGAGTGAACTTCTCCACTGTCTTCCTCGCTGCATGCGGACTCCTGTGGCAGTTACATCTGCAACTCCATCACGCCTTGCGTTGCGTCAGCCCCACATCAGATTCTGCACAATAGGTTTAGCCATAAATCATGGGGCTCTTGTGCAGCATGAGGCAACACAGGCAGAGAGATTTCACCCCAGAACTTCCTATCCTTGTCGGAATACAGATGTTGACCACTGCACTATTTTTTGGAGTGTTATTGCTGAGGTTTTTGTGATGGAGCAAAGACACCAAATTACAATCCATTAAATAAAACTCTTCTTTGATGCTTCCATTTGACCTAAAGAGCCCATCGACTGATTAAAAGCATTATTCCTGCACACTATAGGAGGATGCAGCCATTTATGCTGGAACAGAGTGCTGGGTCAGAGCAGTGCTAAACCTCCACACTGGAGGTTTGGGTGGAAGAAGAGGTGCACACATACAGTAATAACAGGCCCATTTGGAATACATGATTCAGTGATTATGTAATTGTGCTCAAGCATTTTTTTCTTTCCTCTGCAGTTCTGTGAACTTGGCCAAATCATCCTGGGAAAAAAATGTAATATTCTAGGAAATTAAATAATAATAATACAAACACAACACCGCCATCTGTGCCGCATTTTAAACAATTTGTCATCCTCAGGTCCTTGTTTCATCTCACTAATCTATAAATTATTCTTTTTTTTTGCTTCGATACTGGCACAAGAGAAACAGCCGTCAAAGACGGTCAGCACTGCGACATCCCATAGGCCAGCGAAAGCTGGGCAGAGACACACACACTCCTTGGCTATGATTCACATCCCCTGCTACATGTATGACACATCCACAGTTACACTCGGTTCCAGAACTCCTCATCTCCCAAATGGTGCCTTCTGTTCTCATTCTGGCCTTCTATGAAAAGATCCGACAAAAGACGAGGACCCAGAGCGTTTCATTTTTCTTTTCTCTTTTTTCCCCTTTTTGTCTTCGTCATTGAGAAAAGGCAGCTGGCACCACGCTGGAGATTACATGAAAATTACTGAAAAAATTGTCGTAGATGTTGGAGTAATACCTGCAGTAGCAATTTGTCGCGCTGATACTAAATACAGAACATCATTCCTTCAGTGTTGAGAATTAAGTGACAGATCTCTCTTTTTTTCCCTCCTTTGCCACCCTGCCTGTCTCGGTTAAGCAACATTGAATTCCTAAATGGTGATGCTCACTGCACACTGAAAATGGTGGCACAGTGCATCCTTTGCATTTTTATAGGCCTGCTTTGCATATTGGATTTAAGTGGGTCAAGTGAGGAGGAACTTAACAAAAAAAAAACCCTAAACAAGCACTTTAAAGATACCAAAAAAACAGGCTTTTGAACATACTTCAAATGTAATTTTACCCCCTAATTATCAAACAAACCAATTAAAAGCGATGGAAATGGTTCACACCCTTAAACCGGCAATCACTCCTGCTAAAATTCCAGTTCATTTCCAGGGATATTTATATAAATAACCTCCTCGATGCCACTGTGGATGCTGTCGTCATGGTATAATTGCAAAGATACAGCCTTGGATAAAGCTCATTGATCGAAACCCATTGATTCCAATCCTCTCTAGCTTCCCCCTTTGACTGAAAGCATATATGCTGTATCTCCATCTGCTTTGATTGAGTCCACACCATAGTCAGTTCTTGTCAGCCACTGTATTGTCATTTTGATTACAAAATAAAACCACTTCTCGCTCTCCAATTGGACCAAAAACCCCGCCCCCCTCCTGAATGGCCTACTTCATATCGCCAATATGACCAGTTTTCCTCATAAGCACATTATATGAACCTGACATCATGTTTATTTGATGACAATAACATAGTTTGGTCAATATAGTGCAATAAGTGCAAAGCAATCAAAAAAACCAAAACAAATGAAACCGATAAGTAATAGAGAATCTGCCAATGCTTTGTATAAAAATAGGTGTTACATTGATTAAAATATCAGTATTACACAACATAATTCATACTTCAAATATCATTTATGAATTTTTGTTTTTGATAACATATCAATTCTACATATTAAGAATGAATACCCATATTCATTTTTAATATAATAATCTCCTTTATGAGAGCTCAGTTGAAGGCTTAACTCGCCTTCCAATTCCAAAAAGTGCAGAAAGCATACAAAGACACTTTTTTTTCTCATCTTCTTCAAATGACGCAGTCTGTTTTTTTTTTTTTTTCTTTTTGAACATTTTGGGGGGTGTGCCACTTTCAAAAAAAGCCACTTTTACAATGCAGAGCTACAGTAAATGAAACTACAAACATAAGCCTTTCCAGAGGATCATGGAGTATGATGACACAGGTAATATTGATGTAGAATCAAAAGTTTTGAAAAGACATGGCAGATTATATCAATAAATACTTACTTACAGACTACAGCAGAAAATAGTCCTACACAGTTTTGATGATCTGCTGTACAGTGTTTTTGTCCAGGAGTGATTTTTTTTATAAACATTTCTTTTTCTGATTCACAATATACCTTATGTATGGTTATATTCCTGAAAATGAAGTTGGGTAAGATTTTACCTGTACACTTACATTTTGTGTTTTATTCGATCATCTTCACCATAGAAAAATAGATTTTGCATCATCAGTTAAGTAGAGCAATTTTGTTCATCCATGTTTCAGAAAGCTGTATCCATTCCTGTAATGTCATGTTTCAGAAATAAGAATAAGATTGTTCGGCACACCCCGTTTGAACTCCATTCGACTTTGCTTTTGTTTGTGTTGTGCCAAGGCACCCTAGAGACTGAGCCACTGCTTCAAGGAGGGGTCAAGAGAGAAAATGCTTCATTACATTAATGATTCTGTTGCTCAGAACTGGCTAAAGGTGGTCTGTTTCTCAAGAACTTCGAGGTAATCGGGCTCAGACTGCAGTTTAGCTTTTAGCTCCAAGTACTCGTTTCTGTTGGGCTCGACATAAACAGTACTGGGTGCTGTGCCATAGAGCACTGTTTCTCTTATCCTCTCCGGGTGCAAGAACTGACGTCTGACATCAAAATTTGGGTTGTATGTGTACGACACAGGCCCTGTGTACTTGTATTCTAAATTGGCACCTGCTGGGATGGAGGGGATGGACTGGTGGGGGGACTGCTTGTCTGGCTCAAGGATGCCTCTGAAGAAATGGTCGGCATCCTGGACGGGGGAAGGGTTTTCCCGCGGCTCGATGGTGCTAACGCTGTACGTAGGGCTCCTCATCGTGCTACTATCCCTCTCCTCATCCGGGGTACTCCTGTATGTGACCTTGAGCTCATGGAGGTCACGGTAATCCTCCACCGTGTTCCCTTCCCGTGATCTGTAAATGGGATTTTTGCACATGTGACCCATTGGATGCGGAATATACTCGTAGACGTGACCGGCCGGGGCTTTGACTTTTGGGCCGGAGCGGTTGCTGTAGAGGCTGTACTGCAAGTTAAAAGAGCTGACATCAGAGTTGTTGGTGCTAGTGCGGTCGCTCTGTGACTTTTTGCGCTTTTTCATCACCACCACAAAGAGCCCCGCGGCCACGAAGACAGACATAATGAAAACAAGCAGGAGGCTGAGGATGAGGACGGAGAGGGGGACGGTGCTGCTGGGGGGGTTGAACTTCAGCGGAGCATCAGTGGTAACGACCAGGTCATCCCTGGGTTCATCTGTAGGGGGAGTTGGCGAGACATAAGCGTCGGAGTAGTCCGGGCAGAGCTGCTCTGACTGGATCGAGCGAACATCCAGTCCTGTGTGGCGTTTGGGCGTCTCGCACACCACCTCGTTCACCACGGTGCCGGCGCTGAGCTGCTCCAGCCATATCTTCATCCCCACTATGTCACAGGAGCAGTCCCAGGGGTTCTCGAACAGATCTATCTGCACCAGCAGCTTCAGCTGATCTAAAACACCACTCACAGGCAGGTTTTGGAAGTGGTTGTTGCGCAGATTGAGCCTCGACAGCGAGAGGCTGGAAAAGATGCCCACGGGTAAAGTTTTCAGGAGGTTATTGTTGAGGAAAAGCAGCTGGAGATTAGGGAGGTAGCGGAAAGTGCCCGCGTCGACCTCCTTGATTTTGTTGTACTCTAAATAAAGATACTGCAAGTTCTGCAAACCAAAAAACATCTCTCCTGTAAGCCTGTCCATGAGATTACCATTTAAATACAGCCTACGTAGGTTGGTTAAATCCCCAAACGCCCGGTCGTGGATCAGAGTTATCCTGTTGTTTCCCAGGTGAAGCAAATCCAATCCAGTAGCATCAACAAAATCGGATCTCCGTACCACAGGGATGTAATTTCCAGTGAGATACATTTTTTTCGGATTGTATGGCTTGGGTTTGAGATCAGAAATGCTTTCAATCTTTCTCTCTTGGCAGTTGACATTTAACCCAATTTCAGATATCTGCAGATTACATGTGCAGGCAGTGGGGCAGTCCAAAGGCACAGGAGATTTGGTCTGAAAAGCAATGATGGGGCCATAGTTGTACGGGTTACCGCCTGGTATTCGAGAAGTGGGCTTTAACCTAGTTCTGTTAAATTGCCGTGTGCCCTTGGTAGGCCTAGAAGAGGACCTAAAAACAGCCGAAGAGGTGGCGGAGGCTGTGACAGCAGCTGGCGTGGTCTGGTAATATCCATTGGTGCTGCTAGGGGGTGCAGGCCTCACCGTGTCTTCGAGGGGTCTTCGTGGGCAGAGTTCCTGCTTGGACACCTCGTCCAGGTCTCTACCATGGAGCCTGAATGGCGTCTCGCAAACCACCTCCCCCACCAGGGCCGTGTAGGCTATGCTCTCCAGCCAGGCCTTGAGAGCGATGAGCTCGCAGGAGCAATTCCAGGGGTTCTCCTCCAGTTGTAATTCCACCACTTTGTCCATGTGCTCCAGGAGGCCAATGTAGGGGAACATTTTCAACCGGTTCCCCCTCAGGTCCAAGTGTGTGAGGGGGACATTCCGGAAGATGTTCGGAGGCAGGGCGGAGAGCAGGTTGTCATTCAAAATCATCACTGTCAGTTGGTGCAGTTTGCTCAAGGCGCTGGGCTCGATATTGGTGATGTAATTGTAATCAATCTGTAGGTATTCCAAACTCTCCAGCCCTGCAAAGGTGTCATCCCTCAGAACTTCGATCTTGTTGTTATTCAGGTGCAATCTTTTTAATCCCTGGAGTCCATTAAAGGCACCCGACTCGATCTCGGAGATATCATTGTTCCCCAAGTGCAGTATGGTCACCCCGGTGTAATTGATGAAATCATTGACTGACAGCTTCTTCAGGAGGTTCCCCGTCAGCAGGAGGTGGTACATGGAGAACTGGACCGGGCTGATCTCTGTCAGTCTGATGATGCCCCGGTTCTCGCAGCTCACAGTCAGGATCCCTTCCTTCTCCTCACATGTGCACAGGTTTCGGCAGATCTCCCCATAATTGTCATACATCTCAACCAGCCTCAGAGATGATGCAATCAGAAGGATTATTTTTAGGATCCAGATATGCATTTTTCCTGGGAGAGGATGCCCCAGCTCACTCAAGTGTGGTACCAGTATGAGGTGTCATCTAAGGGAGGAGAAGAAAAAGGACGGGTTCTGTTTTTATATGTCAACACAAGTGCATCATTTACAGAAAACAAATGCAAACAAATGAGTCCCTGATGGACAAATATTATGATGACACACACGTAGGCCTATTGATGTCTGTGCATGATGCAGATGTGTTATGTGCATCGCTTTTTATGGCTTTGTCAGGAAACAAGTTCACAATTGCACACAGAAACATTCAAGTTGTTAACACAACTATCCGCGGTGGACGGCCACTGCGCATTTCTGATAGCTCGCCTGAATTCCAATCCATTTTGGAAGGACAAAAAACCCCTTCGCCATCCACCGTATGCAGACTGATCGATTTGGTCATTTACTAATTTAATCCACTGAGTATTTCCACCATAAAAAGCACCAATCGCTGTCAAAATATCTTCCAGGGTGTCAGTTTTTTAACAGTCCCCCCGCCCCCCTTCTCTGCGCAAACTAACATTAAAATCTCCAAGATGAACTCCTAAGCATTAAAGATTTCTCACTCACCCCGCATACCCGACGACTTGGTTACAGTGGGGGGGAAACTGTCGGATTCCTTCTCTCCACCTCCGTCCAAACAACATGAGGACGCGCAATTTATCCGTCTGCTACGCTTCAAACAATCCTCGGCGAGGATTTAAGGAAGGAAAAAGGGGGAGAAAAAAGACAGAAACGCCGGCTCTGTTCAACGAATCGAAGCAGCCAGTGTTCATCTTAAAATCCGGCCTGCCATATAAAATGTGAATATCAGCCTACCAGGCGACAGTCGCAGCCCTTCTTCTACCCACGGGCGGAGAGAGAGAAAAAAAAAAGAAATGAGAGGAGTTGATCAAAGGCAGAATAAGCAAGAGCCGCTGATCTCACGGAGGATTTCTGATCCAAATTGCGTTTTGACGCGCGGTAAATAATTCTATAATCAAACATTATGCATGGCATCTGCTATATAGAAGGTTACAGATAGCCTCTCTCTCCCTCTTTCTCCCCCCTCTCCCTCTCTCTCTCTCTCTTCGCCACAGACGCGTGAGCCCGCGTGCACACACACGCACGCACGCACACACATTGAGTCTGTGTGCGTTCCTTAAAAGAACACAAAAGCCCACACATCGACGCGCAAAATCACCCCAAAATACGCGCATTTGAGCCAAAACAGGGACGCGTCTCCGCTCTGAGTGGCAACATTTCTATATATATTGAGTTTATTACCTCAAGAAAGCATCTCTGGATATAATATACTTGGAAACCAGTGCGCCTTTTCGCAGGGCATCCCTGTGCAGAGGCAGCAGGCTGTTATTTGGAACGAATAAAACTGTGATGGTATATGTGGGCATAAGAAATGCAGCCTCTATGCTTGTTATTGCCATAGCAGCCGCAGACACCTTGCTTAACAGCATCTTAAATCCGGATCAACTTCAGCAAATGCAACTGAGGAGGAGGAAGAGGAGGAGGAGGGGAGAGAAAACAGAGATTTCAGCACCACGGACAGATCCCCAAAATGTAAAAGCGCATCGGTCTGAGCGCAATGGAAAGAGAGATGTGAAGAAAAAAAAAAAACAACAAGAAGAGAAAAATCATTGTCCTCTTACCGTGCTGATCCCGGTAAACACCAAAGCATCCCGAAAAATCACGGCTCCAACCTCACTGAGAACATGGATTTCACCGTCCGCCCTTTTTGTTGGCTGGGATTTTTTTTGTAAAGAAAATTAAAAAAAAAAAAATCTAGTCAAGTCTCCTCGGCGTTTAGCTCCATAAACCAGGCATGGAAGCGCGCACACACAACCTACAGTCTCATTCACGCCGATAACGTGACAGCCAGAGCGGTGAAACGGGCTCCTGTATTCTTCCAGCGGCGACTGAAATCAGCAGTGTCATCTCGGAAAAAGAGCCAAAACCAAAGTTCGAACATGGTTGAGGGAAGGGAGCGACTAAAACCGCGGTAATCCCACATCAGACAAGACTTGCCGCATGCATTTTAACTGTGACTTTCATCCATGCGCACTGGCGGAGCGGAGGAGAAGAGGCACGAATCCCTCCTTGTCTGCTGCCAGTGGTGCGGCTTGTACCAGTTTATGTATAGATCTGCCCAATGTCTCTTTATTTGAATTGCCAGTGCGTCCAAATCGACCGGAGATCAGTGGATATGTTCCTCAGCTCTTGATGCGAAGAATCCGATCCCCTTATTTTTTTTTTTCCCCCCCTGCTGCAGCTCTGCATTTGGTCACCCGATATCCTCTGTCGCTTTCCTCTCCGTCCCACCAGCGTTTCAACTAGTGGAACTTGATCTCGGTTGGTGCAAACCAGCGCATACCCTGCAGCGACGGACGTATTATGAAACAATTACCATATAGTGTGGACAGTCTCTCCTTAAACTAAAAAAAAAGGAAGAAAGAAAAATGCGTAAATCCCCCCCCTAAAATCTCAGGACTTGTCACAGCGCAGGAAATGAAAAGCAATTTAATGCGTGCAATACTCTTTAAGGGGGTATGGTAATGTGGAAGGAGGCGGAGGAGGGGTGAGGAGGGAGGGAGGGGTGATGATGTTGGATGGAGGAGGGAGGGGGGAGAGGAGGAGGAGGAAGAAGAAGAAGAAGAAGAAGCGGGAGGCTGGAAGAAGAAGACCCGTAGAGGGCAGCACAATGATGAAAAAGGCATCTTGGCAGGCTTGCATTTCTCAGGCTGCACTTTGCAAGTCTTTTGATTCAGCAGCAGCAGCAACCATTTGATTTGTCACTCACAGTTATAGCCACCCCCCCAACCCCCCCCGACTTCATTTCCATGCTTTTGATATTCACAACTGGACCCCCAATTATTAAAACGCCATACGATCCTGGTCGGCAATCCTTTTGATTCCCTTGTGTTGGATGTGTATTAGCCTGACAATCATCCTTGATTCCTTGAAAGAGCCTTGAAACAGTCTCTGGATTCCTCCTTCTCTGTTTCCACCTCCATCCCTAAAATGTAAACATCTGCTTCACACCATTCACCGATCGCATCCAGAAACTTGAAGCGGGTGTTAAGAGTTGCAGCAGTCAGTCGGGGTCAACCCAACATTCACTTGCAGATGTCTTCATGAGCGCTTCCAGATCCATGGATTAAGCCTATAGTCACGGAAAACACAAATTTACAAGAGATCTGCATTGAAAGAAATGAATTTACAGTAGGATTAGGGCTTAATCTCTGGCCTGCTAATGCTGCCGTGTTGCTCTGTAGTTTACCAAATCGTGGTTGAAAGAGTAAATCAAGCCACAGCTGCCCTCTTACCCTCTTTTTTTTTTAGTGGGACAAGAAAACTTTAGAAGCACTTAACTAAAGCCTGAACAGAAAATCGAATTAAATCTAGCATATGGTGGGCCGCCATGTCCAAAGAGATTTCCCACTTAGTCAGTATTGTGTGGTAATAAGTCAACTCTTATGCTCCCTTTAGCATGCGAGCGGCGACAATAAGCGGATGTGGCATCCATGCCGCCTTTCGGAAATTAGCCGTGGAGATGCATTGAATTATCTTAAAAGTCTCGAGCGTCGTAATCGTATTAAGAGTGGTCTATCCTGTGGGGATAGGCGAAGAATCTGTGGCTAGAGAAACTTAATGCAGCAGGGTGTTTGCTCCCTCTCCTCTTGGAAGAGAGAAAAAAAAACTGTTGGCTGGCTCCCTGGAGAGGCAGCGTGGCATCAGAGCGAGGGGTGTAGTTGTCCTAAATCATGTTTCGCCTTAAATGACTTTGTGTAGTGCTGATGGGAGAGGTAGATACCCTTGATAAAGTGGTGGCTGGGCGATGACGGCAAGTTTTGGAGATATAACTTTGTCGGATCTAAAGTTTTCGTCGGGATCCGTGTGCAGACACAAAAGTTGCCGCTCATGTGGCTGCGAATATGAATTTCTCCTTCAGAAAGGCTAATGGGTTCATATAAACATGAAAGCTATTACCATAGATCAGCTGCTTAAAGCCCATAATATTATAATCAGCTCTGGGACAAATAAGTAAGCTATTAAATGCAAATGAAAGTTCACGCTATGGTGAGCTTAACATGTATCTTTTGCATGAACTCAACTCGGTGTGTCTTAACCATGATATGAAAGACAGTGTTTTTCCCCATGTGAGCTCATTAGCATTAGCATAATGGCTATTAAATCATGCAATTCTATTAAAAGTTGGGTAAAAAAGTCGTTATCTTGTGGCGTGAGTTCGGCACAGTTTGGAACGGTTGGCATGGCAACAGACACGAGCAGCGAATCAGAACAAAGGTTTGGTTCAGGTAGCGCAATCCGAGTGGGCACCATCTTCTCACAATGTTTTCAAAAATGGGACTCCAGTGAAAATTACACGTTGTTCCAAGAGGAGTTGTTCGCCATTGTCATGAAGTTTTCACCTGCTTCAGTCTCGCTGTGCTGATGTGAAATTAGTTGCGATGGTATTCTTTTTTGTTTTTATTTTTTTGCAAGTTGGGATTTCTGCACACAGTTGTCTGCGATATCAAAGAATAAAAAGCCTTCTGGTAGACAGACTGTGAGGCAAAAACAGTGGGCGGGGGGGGACGACGACGACGACAATGAAATCTGCCCAAAAGAAAACATCTCCTTGGGGATATACAGTACAAGACTGCACCATCGGTTGTTTTTGTGTAATTAGACAATGGTATATTTAGAACACATCGTCGCACAATTGCATTTAATTTCACAGTTCTGCTCGACGAGTGGAGTTCAGAGAGAGGTTGGGCTTGCTGACTTGCTTCTTTGTTGTAAACACGAGTGGAAAAATGTCCACTTTGTTTGAAGAATTTCCTCTTCTGGACCAGTCTGATGAAATATAGTCGATACTGATCTCGCAAAACTTTCCAGAATCTTGTAAGCTGCAGCATACAACAGATGTCAACACACCCATGTCCAGGACCACTAACATGTGAGGTTATTCAAAACCACCTCTCAATAATTGCATTATTTCCTGTAATTAACAAACCAAATATTTTCAAAAAAGACTATGCTGAAAATACAACCCTAAAGTAGATTACGTGTGTGATTCCTGGCACACAAGTTAAAAAATGTATCATCACTGAAACACATGTACACCTGTGGTTCACAATTGTGTCGACCCTCATGTCTGCATCATGGCTCCACATGGAAAAAAACTTGCTCGAGGCTTTAAAAAATGTAAATGTAAAGAATATGATAGAGGAGGATCAGTGACTTACTAAAAATCAGTGGGAAAACAGTTGCAGGATCAGGAAGTATTGAACAAACGATAGTACCACTAATTAGTGTGGCCTTCCTCCGAAAATGATGCCACGGACCGAGCACTACTTTTACAGTCTAGCAAATAAAAACATACCGCTAAGTGCTTCAGACTTGGCACAGGAAAAAGTAGAACGTCTGTAACAGCTCAGACAGTGTGAAGGACAGCACATTACATAAACCTCAGTGGACAGCATCCAAGAAAAAAAAAAATCCTGCTTGCTGTTTGGCACAAAACCGCACAATGAAACTTTACAAAAGAACATGAAAACAATCCCGATGAATACTGGGAACGCATTCTTGGCCAAACAAGACCAAGATAAGTTGGCTTGGATTGGATGGAGTTCAGCATGTTTCGTATGAACTTGATCAGAACGACAGTGAATGCATAGACCTGACAGTGAAGAACAGAGGTGGGAATGTGATGATGTAGAGCTGCATGACGGCAAAAGGTTTTATACCAGAAATATACCAAAATACTGTCTGATTAGATGACTCCAAGTTTGCATAAGCTCGGCAGAAGAGGAATAGTCTAGGATGATAACAATCCGAAGCACACTGCTAATATCACACAAGAATTTGTAAAGATAAACACAAATGAAAACTATGACCTGACTAAGAATATTGCCAGCCTTGATTGCAATAGAACACATCTTGGGGTATTTTAAACTCAACCCATTTGCAAATAGCAGCTGAAAAAAGGCCGTCTGAACATCTTGTAATGGACAAAAAGGACATATGAAGGTTTGAAAAAATAAAAGGTTTGAATCTCAGTCATAAAAGGTGTACTGGGTTCCTGTACACCTTTTATGTGTGGGGCTTGCATTTTTTAATAACGTGAATCTAAACTGTTCATTTTTAATTCAACATAACAAACACCCCACTGCTCGACTTAGCAGCAATACAATTAGCATGCGGTGAAACAAATTTTGAATCATTTGACATTTAAGTGAATCACATTGTCTGAGCTCCCTCAACAATTTAAAAACCTATTTTGCCCCCCTAAAATCTTACAGCGCGAATCCTCAAGAACATTTCGACTGTCTGCCAACAAAGAATTTGCCTTCTATTAAGGCAGAGAGCCTGACACGCATTGTGCGATGATTAACTTGTGAGGTCTCATCTGCTCGGTGTGCAGAGGCCAATTGGTGCTGCTAGCAATTTCCGTCATAACCCAGTAGGTCCAGAACAGGTCTTCGGGGCCAGGATCCATTCAAAAGGCAGATAATATGGAATTAAAAAACAATTTTAGTTTGACAGTACAATCCGAGCGGCACATCTCCTCTGATGATAGCGAGATGCGGTGCAGGAAGGCCTTTACATAAACAAGCCTGGATGTAGTTTTTTTGGCTCTGTAATGGAATGAAGGCTAATGAGACAAGCCAGGATGGATAGGATGGGGAAGTAAGAGCGTTTTGTTGCTATGTGCTGGTGTCACTCCGCCAGTCATGCCACTAAATTAATTCAGTCCTTGCAGTGTCACATTTAATGCAACTCTAATAAAAGATACAATACAAGCCTATTAGCTGTCTCTCATTCTGATAGCTTTATTTAACATATATAAATTAACACTAATAGCCTCACAGAACGTCTCTTCTTCTACTATTACTTCCACAATATACTAATAAGACATCCTATAAGTAGTCCATGACACTTTTAAAATTGATAAGCTTTGACAAATTTGACATGATGGCGGCATTAACAGCAGTTTGGAATACATAGGGGAGGAATTGATTAGAGAGCAGTATTATTAGCATTAGCCACGGCTGAAAAAATATTCATTGAAACAGACAAAAGCTCTCTTGGGTGGTTCTACATTACCTTGAAAACAGTATTCTTGGGGAAAAAAAAAGCTGAGTTTATTTGATAATGAATTTCACCTCACATGCTACTTGGGTAAAAGGAGGACATTGCAGGCAATCAGCTGCAATCAAGCAGCACCATTCCAAGCAAGCGTCTGATTTTTACACAGGGAGTTACATAAGCGGTTCTCAGATCCTGAGAGAGTAAATGGTTACTTGTTGGACTAAAGAGTGCAATAAATCCCAGCAAATGGGGTTGAATTGATGTTTTATAATACGGCAAAGGGTATTAAAATGCCATATGTACAGACAGGTGACAAATTAAAGGAAAAACCTCAACTCTTGCTGTGAAAGGATGCGGTGGTTGAATCAACATATCCTCTCAAGGCTTGATTATACTCCTTTGCAAACACCCGCAGATGCATAGTTGTTGCTATTACACTACTTTTCTAGTTCGTGGGAGTCCACTTGGAAGAGGTTATATCTATGGGATGGCAAATCAATACAAAACTGGTCGGGCTCCTCACCTTTTTAATACCTTTAATCCATTCAGATGGGAGTGGTCACTTTGAGCATTACAATGCCCACCATCCACAGCACACAATGGATTGCAAAATAGTTTGATGAGTATAAAACTTACATGAATCATATGCTCTGATTTTTGCAGGCGCCAAATCCCAATTTAACTGAGCTCCTATGGGAGATTTTGGATAAACAGTGCTCTCCACCTTAATCACCAAAACACCAAATAAGGGATATGTTTTGGAAGAATGGTGTTCCATCCCTTCAAAGTGCATTGAAGCTGTTCTGTAGGCACATTTAGGCCCTTATGTTGGTTTTCCTTGAATTTGTTACCCATCTATATGTATTGTTTGTTCACTCTTTGAAGAGTATCTGAGCACGAAAACTCCCCACCATCCTCAGTGGTACGAAGTCACCAGATCAAATCGCTGCAGCGAAATCACAGATATTCTAATTTTTTTTTCCCTTTTTTATTCACACATTTCCTTTTCCCTGTCACAACCTGGTGCCTATATCACCCACTGCTGACATTTTCTGAGGAGATATGGGTACATTATGCCAGTAGCAGTTAATGTAGCCTCAAGCCGTTGGGCTCAAGCAGAGATGAGGAGCCCAGAGGTCTGCCAAGCTGACTTCTTCACACCAGGTTTTTTTTTCCATTTTCAAACTTATAGCAACTAAAGGCCTTACACATTTATTTCACATATGCAGTGGTACTCCCCCAAAACCAATTTTTTTAACAGAGAAATGTATTCCTCCTCCAAGGCGGAGGATTACATTTGTATTCCTCAGTATCTTTTCAGTGCATTTCTGTCTGTGTGGTGGAGCACTGTGCTCCCTAAGTGCTCTTGAAGGATGCTGTCCGTTCTAAACTCCTCCACACTTCAAGAGTCAAATGATAGTCGAAATCCTCTCCAAAAACATGCACGACTATTGTGATCTACACATGAGGCTGCCGGTGACACAACTGAGCCAATGAGATCGTAGACACAAGAGGCGTTTCCCATCATGCACTGACCTTTTGTGGTTGGAGCTGCGGTGCATAGTCCTGAAAATTACACTTGACTTGATTCAGTGGAATTATAATCAGCAAGCTGGGATTAAGTTGGTTAGAAATCTAATTGGCATGTGTGGTGATCTTTGGTCATCAATTCTGCACATTGTAACATGTTTAACATCTATCATTAATGAAGTAATGGTATCATTTCATGGAGCAGTTGCTGCAGAATACAAAAAAAAAATATGTAGAATGTTGCAATTGTGTATATTTTTCTTGCACCAAGACAGTTGATACCCGTTGCATTCACTCCTGTCATGATGCTACCTGTCGATGGCATGCTCTCTAATCACAGGCACTGGAGCTAAAGCCTGTGCATTCATCACAGCTCCGGATGATGTAGAGCTCTGGTGTGAGTTCCCACCAAAGAGCAGGAGCACAGCTGCTCTGACAGCAATGATTGATGGTCAAAGCGGCACGGGGGTTGCACAGGGAGCCCTTCCCTTTGTTTTTTTCCCCGTGACTTGGCTCGAGCCGGCGTGAGTGAGGTAATTTAAAAATGTTGAATCGGTAACATGCAAAGTTAACCAGGGGCTTTAATGAAATGAGCTGCTGACAATGCGATAAGTGCATCCTCGCTGTATCATGGAGTGGATGGGATTGACTTATTAGCTCCCCGCACGGAGGAACAAAAGCAGTGAACCATAACCAAGTCAAGTCCATTCATTTGACTGCAGTCAGCAAGCATGAAGGCTTTTAAGGTTATGAGTGCACTTTAGGGCCTGATGCACAGGCAACAAACTATGCCTTTGTAAGTTTAACTAACTACGATGTCAGTTCATCATCCTGTCAAGAAATCAGTCATTAGGCAAGCGAAATCTATGTCAGTGCTTTTAAGATGTTTGGATCATTATTCAGTTCACTCTCAAAGGATGGATACAAGGATGGGTATAAGGGTTTGGAGTTCCAATCTGGCAAATGCACTATAAACACACACTGATTGCACAGTGGTGTTCTGCCTAAAAGAGCTACTTGGAACCGAGTTAAGTTTGTGAGTTGTTCCAAAAACAAACAAGGCAAAATATTAGAGCCACTACCAGCAAGGTTAAGATATGGATGGAATTTGAAAAGCAAAGATATCATGCAGTGCAGAGAGGATGCTCTCTGTAAAGCTGGGAAGAGTGTCAAAGAAATTCCAATAAGGACAGACAATCCATTCAGATTGTGGCTTGATAGGGTTTCCAAAGAGTAAATGTGTTAAGAATCAGATCCTACTGCTGTAAAGTGGCTCGATAAACCAGTGATCAACATGTTTATAGGTGTAGATGCTATTTAAATGTGTCTGGCTCATCCACATGCACTTTGTTTTCATCCCTTTGACAGATAACAAAGTCTACAAAAACTTCAAGTCCATGCACACCAGAAAAAGGCTTGTTAACAGGTGCAGTGCATCAAGGGCAGAAAAATAATCCCATGTGTTGTGATGGACCTGGTTCTTAGTCCAGGAAGTCCAAGAAGCCTAAAATAAGTAGTCTGACCAAGAAAAAAGTCTGTCCTTCTTCTCAGGATGTTTCAGCCTGATCTCAAAGATTGGGATTGTTGCTGATGAAGGCAGTTTTAACCGATCAGTACAAGCTTTAATCTTAGCCTGATTCTTTGTTTACATCCACCGTCACAGAGGTGCTCTGAAACAATTTGTTCCTGGATGCTGATTTTCTTAATGTTCAGCAGCATTTTTAATCAACAATCTACTAATTGCTAACACAAACTGAGCAAGTGGACATGTGTACTGTGCTAATATTGTTATTCAGTGAATGGACACACGGTATGGGCCACAGAGGCGGCTATTGTTGCTTCCAGCTAGTCGGAAAAACATGAGCTGTGGTTGGAGGTCATGAAGTGTCATGGAAGTCTTTGTCATGGTGGCCCAATGCTAGCTAACCCCTCACAATGCTCCAGGACCAGGTGCTACAGCTGATCTACAGTCGATTTTTTAATATGCATGTAGAGAATATAGGTTTTTGCCATCTTTTGGACCTTGTGGAGCCGTAGTACACCTTACTCTCTCGACACTTCACTTTAGACAGTGCCATATTGGAACTTTACAGAAAGATTTGTGACACCTAAAGAACGACTTGTGTTTTGGTTTCCTTTTTTGAGAATGCAGTTTAGTTGTGTAGGAATGCAATTTGTTGAGACTGTGCTGACAATTAAGATCAAACAAGCTTTAAAGGTGGCAGTCGCTTTTTTCTCAGTCTTTATGCTAAGCTAAGCTGTCCTGACCTGCCTCAGAAGCCATGACAAAAGAACGAGACGCAGGGTGAAGGCAAATAATTACCACATTCATTTTCATTAAAAATGTGGAATCAACACAAAACAAACAGAAACAAGTCTGAAATGTTGTAATCAGAAAGTGTGTGTGGATGACTGAACAGTGTGTTAGTTATGTTGAATGGCAGCAAGGTAACACAGAAGCACAGGGGAGAATTGCCCCATTCAGATAGAGTAAAGAAGGGACAAGAGGGAAAGCTCAGGAGTCTACTGAGGTTAAATATGCATGGACAAGACAGTAGTAGCATGCAAACATGACATTTGCTTAAACAACTCAATGCACTCAACCATCTATTCTCTCCCAGTCCATCAGTAAAGCTGCAACCTCAGTACACCTTTAGTTAAATATGAAGTCTTCCAATCAAGTCACAGCAGCAACATTCTTCTTTTGCTTTGTGTGCACTACTCTGATGAGCTTCCACGACATCTAAAGTAACGCACGGCTAACTGCTACTTCATGGAAGCCCTTCTGGGTAGAAAACAACAGCTGTGCATGCAAGGTTACATGTGGATCATTACAAGCTGTATCAAACATGCCCTGACTCCAACTCTCCAGTTCTTTTCACTAGTTAACTAACAAACTACAAAAGTAACAGCTTGGCTCCATGTCTCCAAGTCTATCCTTTGTTTTCTTTTAATTTAAAATCTACCTGCAACAGAATCCCTCGATGTGAAAATTAAAGCTGATCTCACTGAACAGGTAACAGACAAGAGGTACCGAGGGATAATTTTGCTGAATAAAACAAGCAACATTAAAAAAGATTTGTAAAATGATTAAGGTGAAGCTTTGCAGGGTTTCTTCCTTGTTGTTTTCTGTATTTTTAAATGAAAAGAAATGACATCTGACTGTGTTGAAATTCATTAATACTCTCACTTCTGCTGTGTGGTTTAACTACCCGGTCTGAGGCCAACCAGTGGACTAATTACATTCACAATCAGGCTTTGAAAATCTCCACTGCCACAGTTTAAATAACTGCAAGATTTTAAGTTCTGTAAACGTCATTGATTTCCATTATGTAAAGCTTGTGTTTAAATATTTAAAAGGTCTTGCTCCCATGCAGTCGCTGTAAATCCATCAAGTGATTACAGAGCTGCAACCATGTCTCCTTAAAATTACATTACGATACAACTAAAATGCATTCTCATCTACACTGTGAAAGAAATGTATTTGCCCCCCCAAAAGGTCAGACTAGGAACTTGTCTACTTTGGTTGCTTTATGCACCAAAACTTCTTGGTTTCTTTTTAACTCAAATGAGCATTTTCCAGGAAGTCTATATGCTGGCACAGTCAGACCATTCTCTCGCGTTAACACAGCAGCATGTAGAATGGTCTGACTCACCATCATTATGCTATATGGGAAAATAAACAATTCTCTGGCCTGTTTGAATTGGCTTAAAGAAATACAAATAATCTTTTCAGGAGCTAAGAAAATGATGCACTGGTGTTCACTCAAAATAGTTTATACCCATAGTCTACATCTAGTGGAGTCAGACTATGATACCTGCGTGAGATAGACGTTTTCAGTTTATCTATGTAGCGTGTACTTGTCCCTGTCAAATGAGCTGTGAATAAACATTTTAAAATGAGTTGTTTGCAGAAAGGTCACATAGGGTTTTGAATCTCAAAGCTCTTATATGCAATATTTTTTTGCAAACCAACCAAGTGAGGCAGAAAAAGTGAAAATTTAAAAATGTGGTTTTGTAAAATAATTGATAAATGCTGTCTTGCTGCTGCTTTAAGGGCAAAAAAATAAAAAAATAAATAAATCTGTTCTATAGTTCTGGCTAATCATTTTGACTGCACTTTCTTCCATTTCAAATTAAAAATCACTGCCGGATTTTAATCTTTGAGTGAACAAGCAAGAGAAAGAGGGGGCGACGCTTGCCAAGCCAATTAGGCAGGCAATAATGGATCTGCAAGTCACTAGAGGAACCATTTGCCCTCTATTTAAATAGTCAAGATAATTACAGTATATTCAAAAAATGCGAATGAGAATAGCAGCATGTACAAATCAATTCAGCTAGCCGCTTTCTTTTATATGCCTCTAATCAGAAGTCAGACGTAGTGACACAGACTTCTTTTGGTTTCCAGCTCCATCTGCCTCAACATGTCAGCACCCTTGATGCTTCAGACGTTTTTCCTCTAATGGGGAGACGAGCACAAAGGGGAACTGTTGGCTCCAACCTCCTGACACGAACTCAAAAATAATATTTCCGAACAATTAGCAATGTTTGGATGCGCCATTATTCAACACAACAGCCAGGCTTTGACAACAAAAGCACTTTTTTTTTTGTTTGTCGAATCTGAAGACGCCTCAGGTGCCAAACCGATGTTCCTCCCGCTTTGATGATAAAGCAGCTTGATATTCCATCAAATTGTGTCTCTGTCACTTATTCTACTTGATATCTCCCGAGCCACGTGAAAGGTTTTCTCTTCTTCTTTTTCCCGATTAACCCTCGTGCGAGCTTCTGCAGTCTCAGTGTGAAGTACTGGAGGCTTCGCAGTAGCAGCTAGTGAAGGTTGAAAAATTGTGCTGCTGCTGGGCAGGGCCTGACAGTCTGGGCACTGGATCAGTCAGTGGATTTGGGGGCTGGTGGCTGGTGGCTAAAGCTATCCCCTAGGTGCACTGACAGAGCAACTTGCTTGATACTGGAACCGAGCTCGCATGTATGTGTGTGTGTTTGCCCGTGTCAGTCTGTCTATGTATTTGGAATCAGGATTTGTCTAGCCCTTGGTGGACTCCCTGATGGCCTAGATGAAGAGCCCAAACAAACCGAAGATGGCTATGGCCTAGAAAACACAGATACTCCTGTAGTGACTTACAATCAATCAATTCTTCTCTCAATCTGCAGTGTTTTTGCAACAGTTCTTAACCTTTGTCCAGAGAAAATCGGGTAATTCAGTCCTCTACACATGCAGCTTTCAGATTTTGTTTTTGATGCTGAGGGACGTAGACAGGTTTTCCATTTTAAAATAAGAAGGTTGTAGAAGTTACAAGACAGGAAGTTCCATTTTATTCATGACTGAAGTCTTGTTCTCTGTTTAGTTCAATTTAGGGTACCATGTCTACCACGTTAACTGTCAGGAACAGATCGTGGTTTGAATAAAAAGACACCTTTTAACAACCTTAAAGCACATTTACAAGGTAAACTTCCCGTTGCTTAAAGATGATTCTGTATTCCCTATTTTGTTTGTCTTTTTTGTGTGTTGGTGTATGTGCTACTCACCAGATTGTCAGTCCGCTCCTTGCCACTTGGTTCTTCCTGCTTCCGTAGTGTTATCCCCGTCCAAAATCTGCTTGTACTATTCACCACCTAGCGTTAAACTCCCCAGTCTAACCTGCAGCTTTTTCGTGCCTTCGTCTTCTTCGGTCTTCTCCTTGTTCACCTCCTCCACCTCACAGATTTTTATAGGTCTGTCTCGCCACCCTGCACGTTGAAAAATGACGCAAAAAGGTTTTGTTTGAAATTGACGGAAAGTGGTTCTGACAAATTGGCTTTATGTGAGTTCGTTACCAGACTCCATGAGCTACTTCCTTTTTTTCTTTTTGTTCATGGATGTCAAGAGTTCCTGTTGAGCACATGAAAAGAAAAAAAGCCCTCTAAAGATACCAAGTCTCTCCTGCTTTCCTGACAGAAAACCTTTTTTGGCCTTTTACTGACATGTTTGCTCAGTGAGCTTCACTTGATTTTATCTAGACCTCCTGTCAAAATGAGATCCATCTTCCACTATGAAGTGTAAATCCTCTCTGTGTATTGATACCTTTGCTAGAATCAGAGCAACTTTGCTGAGTCATGGGTCTTTTATGCACTTGTTTTATTCAGCTGCACATTTCCCCCAATTGGTATATTGGTATGCACCACAAGGAAATAAGAATATCACATTCACTTTCTCGAATAGACGTGAGATCAACACTTTAGACAAGGAATTCAATATTTAACACACATAACTGGGCTGTTTAACCATCTTTAAATGTGCAGGGACTTCCTGGAGGTTGCTGGGTAACCAGTGGGGATTCTGTAAAGTAGATAAAGAGCTGCCTGACTAATACTATGTAGATCCCCCTTGTGTAAAACAACTGGCTTTCTTGGTCTTGGACTAGGAATTTTTGAGGGTTTCTTGGACGCCATGGATTGAGCTGGTTCCAATGCATCTAATTAACCCTTGGACAGACTGTGATCTTACAAGATTGAATGCTGGGTTAGTGTCCTGAGCTCTTGGTCATTCTCCTCGAGCAGTTTTTGGATCGTGGCAGGGTGCATTGTCCTGCTGTTGACTTACACGTCAAAGCAAGCTCCACATGAATGCCGGGAGACAAGGTTTCCCAGCAGAACATTGCATTATATCAAGACTACTCACTTTGCCTGCCAGTGGTTGTTGCTGATTAGTGTGGTTGCATCAAGTAAGTGCCTGAAAAAAACACGTATTGTGTTCACGTTTGATTATTTAGACAGACGATACACGCAAGTTGTTATTGATCTTCTCATCAACTCAGCAAGAAAGAAAACAAGTGTTTCCCAAAAGGTTTAACAACTGCTTTAAGCTGTTCATTAGTGAAAAAAAACAGGCAATTTTAAGGTAAAACAGCAAACCACAATGACAATGAAGATTAACGATATATAAAATGATCATGTACCAGTGTCTGTGTAGTCTATGTGCCCCCAATACATAGTTTTTAATGTCAATAAATTGGTTTGCAGCAACTGAAATCTGCATTCTGTCAGCTTGAAGTCGATTCCTGGTAGAGGATATAAATAAGAATTCATATCTACCCAAATCTTTCCATTTTTCTTAAATAAATGCGAGCTCACAAGCCTGCCAAAAAAATACTAAAAAATAGCATACCTGATAATCCTCATGTATTCTCCGTTCTGCAGCTCCAGACAGATTATTTGACAAATACGATGAATAATTAATACAGCTTTGTCAGAAAAAAATATATGGCAGAGTTTCCTCCAGCAGCAAACAATGACTTATATTTAGGCGAGTATTTTTAAAGGTGTTGTTAATGGCAGGTTTTTTGTGTGTTGATTGTAAGGTCGCCATCAAACCCCACTTTTTTTTCCCCCAAGAGAGTCAATTAGCATAACATTACTCTTCCTCCTTCCCTTTCGTGACTCCTCAGTCTGGCTCCTTGTCATAAAAAGAAAGGAGTAATGTGCCTCATAAGTCGGCGTCGGCTTCAATCATTCAGCAGGAGATCTGGAGGGAGGCTGTGGTTCATGTTGCGCGTTTGAATGTCATGTTTTTTGACATGCGGAATGGAGACAGCGAGAGTGTGCAGAGGGAGAAAACTCGGGGAGACCCTTCCGACACTTCTAAACAATCCTGACAAAAAAGTGCATTATTTATTATGGTGAGACTGCAGAAACCTTATTTGACGCAAACGGAAGTGTGGCACAAAGGAAGTCTTCTTTCTGTTTCCCCCCCTCCGTCCGGTGTGTAAAATATTAAAAGTTACCCAGCAGAAAATGATGGCACAAAACTGCTTTGTCCTTTATTTCAAACTGTGCCAGTGAATCAAAATTTATTGAAAATGAATTAGCATCACCCCTGCATTTGCACAAATCTTCATATTTCCGTGCTCTTTTTTATGACTGAGCCCTCATGCACAAAATGAGATCCCCATAGAAATGTCTTTCCCAGTTTATGTGGAAGAACACTGCTGGCAGAAGTGCCTGGATTTTTACGAAAGTAGAATTTCGAAAAATTATTTTCACTTGAATAATACATGATCAGCAAAACAAACCAAAATAAAAGACCACACCTGTCTGTTATCATGGATGATTGGCTCCAAACCTGGACTTCAATCTTCCTTCCTACTCCCGCCTACTTTCCTCTCTGATTGGTCCACCACCCACTTCCCTCCACCAATCGAACTGCAGCAATCGGCACACCTGGGGTATAAATCTGCAACCAAACTCTCAGTCAAGGTTGCTTTGATTTAACAATAGCAGCTATAGTTTTGCTAGTCAGGGATGTTGCTACCTTGTCTTTAAGTTTAGTTGTTTTATCATTTTGTCTTTGCACGTTTTGTAACTGTGTTAGCTTTTATCTTGTTCTTTGAGTTAGCAACACACACCAATTCTGTTTCCTTTGTGGTATTTTCACCTTTTCTTTTGTTAATTATGCCACTAAATTGTAACAGGTGTTTTGTGGCATGGTGGTGTTCTCTTGTTGATGCAGCATTTTAAGGTATCTCGGTGCAAATATGAGAAATGTGGTTAGTTTTAAGAGCTTGATAGCTCATGAATCGCTTTGAGACACTTAGCTTTGCTGCAGGATAAGATTACACACCTGCAAATGTATTTTTTGACAGGAGACAGCAAATGAAGCTGAGAAAAATGCATTTCTGGCTCTTGGACCATCAGCAACAGGTCTCCTCAAGGTCACATTCTGTTTCCTTGAGTCTTATCATTGCATTTTGACAATAACGCCTCCAGGCACCTGATTTTCAAACTCTTGAAGACGATACCAGCTTCACTAGGCTTATCTCTGGTAGCGATCGACTAGTTGGGGACCTGGCGCTGGGAAGACGGTAAAAGTGGTTGTGGATATCAGGGAGAACCCAGTCATTATCACCCAGGACCTCAAGTGGGAGCTGAACACTGGCCAAAACCAAAAGACAACAAGACGATGCACTTCAACCTACTAAATACAGCGATGCTTCACTTCCACGCCTCCATCGCTGAGTCCATCCTCACCTCCGCCATCACCATCTGGCACTGCTGCTGCTGCTGCCAAGGACAAAGGCAGGCTGCAGCGTGTCATTCGCTCTGCTGAGAAGGTGATTGGTTGCAATCTGCCGTCTCTCCGGGACCTGTAGTCCTCCAGGACCCTGAGGCGGACCGGAAATATTGTGGCCAACCCCTCCTACTACAGATTCAAACTTCCACAGACACTCCATAATGCACATTTTTCTGGACTATTATTCTTGCATGTATTCTTCATACTGTGGATATTTGCACATTCCTCGGTTTGCATTCTGCATATTCCTGCACAGATTTTAGGACTGTACATATTGTTGGTAAAGGAATACTTCTGTTAGAACTCTTGCTTCATCTTCTTCCATAACATTTTTTCTTGTTGCTACGCACCAAAACACCAAAGCAAATTCTTTTGAATGTGTAAAGCTACTTGGTGATTTAAAGACCTTCATATACCAATTTCCCTTATTTTGACTACATATTACTTAATTTGCCTGATTCCTAAGATGCACTGACATTTCTCTTATTCAACTGTTTTGAGTCCAACTACAAATGAGTTTGATGACCTCACATTAATCCCGAAACAGTTCTGAACAACCCCAAACTGAGCAGCTTCAATCACCCCCAGTAACTGCAAAAACTGTATAGCTGTGCAGGGCTTTTAATCAGCAATAATGTCATATAATTATATTATATTGCTGTCTGTTTGAGATATGTAGAGCACTTGTTACTTTCCATCACTGAACTTGACTGGCCTGCACAGAACTTCCAACACCACTGGGATGAACTGAACACCGACTGTGAGCCTGGCCTCAATACCCATCATCAGTCAGTGACCTAAGAGACCCTCATGTGACTGAATCAGAGCATATTCCTGCTGCTAGCTTCCTAAACCATGAGGAAAGTTGTGAATGCAGCATTTTAATGGTCACAATTTGGGCCGGAAATCATCAGCAGTGACATATGTATGTAATGTTTGGTGAAATGTCTCATGTCTCTACTGGTCTCCTGGATAATCCACCTCAAAACTTTCATAAACACTTTAAAGGCACTGCAACAGGATTGCTAATGTGTCTGTGTAATGGTTTGCTAGCTGCACAGCTCATCATAGAATATCAACCCCCTCCGGGTTAAAGCTGATAAATCGAGGAGTGTCTTTCTCATTATTAATTTGGGATCTCCCAAAATTCATTCTTACATTATTGAACTCCTAGAGCGTCTCTATTTGCGCTCCCCTCGCTGTGTCTCTTGGAGAAAAGCAACAATGAAATAAATGAGTGAATGCACAGTATACGTCCGCCGGGAAGAGCTTCGTCTTGGACGCGCTATAGACGAAGTATGTGGCTTTCGGTCCCTGTTGACAGGACACAATCAGGCCAGAGCAGCTGTTTATTCTGGAAGCTAGGTGGAGGATGGCGCTGTCATGACGTTCCAAGACCAATAGCTGGTTTGACTATTTGATGTCGCACACAATGTGGGTTCAGACAAAGAGACGGGAAAAATACAAGAACCGCTGGATTATTGTTTGGCAACTGAATGGATCGGGAAAATTGCACTTCTAAGTGTGGTAGAAGTGTTGGGAGGTTTAGTTGTGACCGCCGCTGTTGCTGGACTCTAGTGGGGTGACGCTAAGGGAGGGGATGGAAAGTCTACAACAATCCTAACATATAAAGAGTCTGATCATGTAAGAGAAAACAAGTCTGAAATTTAAATGAGGAAATTACCAGCACAAGGTGTACCAACCTAGTCTCCTTGAGGCAGTCATGTGTTCTAACAGATGGTGTTTGCTGCCGGATTACTTTTGGTTTTAATGTATCACAAATACATTTCTAATTGATATATCTTTGCCAAACATGAGAATATCTTATTCCAATCCCTAAACCGAACCAGAAATTGAATGAAAACAAAACTCGATGGTCTCTTTTTCATCAAGGGACATGAACCCATGTCTTCTGATCTCAGGTTTGGGCTTTCATTCTCCCCTTCTACTGCATTTTCTGCCATTTAACAGGTGTTATTTCAAAATAAAATGATGTTCCCTTCATGAGAATGCAATTTAGTTGGATAGGAATGTGATGTTGTGGAGACTGGGTTGGGTGTGCAACCAGTCTTTGTTTTATAGACCTCAAAAGTCCAAAGTTTTATCGCTATAATGGATGAATTTATGCTCAGTAAAAAGGAGCAGTATCAGTCATCTATGGTGTGGTCCACATGTACAAAGAATGTTTCCACTCAGTGCCTTGAGGAAAAGGAAATGTGTCCATCTTTGTTTGTGATTTCTGAACGAGAAATGTTTGACTGCAAACATGACATTATGAGGACCCAATCACCAGGCTGTTCTTTCCTGCCAACAGTCATCCCTGTCTTAAAACTGGGAATTTGGAGGAAACCCAGCAGCCGAGTGGCTCGGCAGCAAAACTCATGGGGGCCAATGCTTTCATGCAGTGCATCCCTTGTTCGATTCACACCAAAGATCTTTTCTGCATGTCATTTCCCTGCTTCCTTTCTGTAGATTCCCTGTCTCTCCCCACTGTCGGTATCGAATAAAGGCAAAAATGCCAAATACTACGACTACTAATACCAATATTATGACAGGAAACTCCCTGAAACTTCATATATTCAAGGATGCTCATGATAAGCTAAGCTACAAGCTTTAATTTGAAAAAAAGAGTGGATAAAGAGTATTAGTTACTTTTACCTATTGCCCTTTTTAGTGATTTTGTCCAATAGTACCATTTTCCTCTGCTCTGTTCATAAATTGTTGATAGGTCACAGCATTGCGGCTGAGGGTCACAGCGGCTGTGTTTCTGTCGCACTTCAGGGGTTTAGCTTGTCACCTTCCTGCAGTGATGCGGAATTATTTTGAATTTATTGAAAGGAAGGCCCCTTAAGGTGGAGCATCTTTTCTTCAATTGGGTCCCTAAAACACAGTAATATATAACATACAGTACAAATGCACAAATACAGACAGTTCGCTCTCTCTCCCACTTAAACCCCAGACATCAGCTCTTGAAAGAAAAGACCTAAATAATACAACAATTGCATCATCATAAAGAACAACTGATGCAGGTTTGATTCCAGTCATTTGAAGCACTAATAAAATAAAATAATTACAAGCAAATTAAAAGCACAAACAGGTTGATTAAAGATGAAAAAACAAAGATGATTTAAAGCAGTGAAAAGAGGTAATATGTTGAAAAAAACAACAGAAGAGGCTTATTCCAATCAAAATGGGCTTTGCACTGAAATGACCTGCGCCCAGCTTCTTGAAAACTCTATGGACAAAGCAAAAAGAGAATATTGCAGAAACCTGAGTAAATATTAAGATCTCCATGAGTGTTTCAGATGGGGAAGACAGATAAAATGAATAAAGTGGTTTATTTCACTCATCAAATGAGTGATTCATACAACTGCGGCTGTTTAAAGTGGTATCGAATACTTTCCGAGATAAAGTTCTTTTGAAAGTTGCCAGTTGACCCACTTTCAGAATAAAATTTGAAGCTATGTTTGCATGAAAATACCTCAAGATCTAGGAACAGAAAACCCAAAAATTCACTGAAAAATCACTGAAACCCTCTCTTCACACATGAGTTTAAATATGAGGGAAAAAAATGTAGCAATCACGACAAGTCCCATCTTTGAGCGAACATTAGCTTAAGAATATAATGCAGAAGTTAACTCGTGGTATTCTCTGAGCTATATGTAGCTGCACGATCACAAAAATGAAAACAAAAACATTATATTAGTAGAACGTTTATGACTGATTCAGCAGGTATGACGAGTTGTACCACAAAAACTTTGTTTGGCAGCATAATCCAAGTAGAGCGGCGTTCTTGAGACAAACCCCACTATCCCAACAGATCTATGCATTTGGTCCTGGGTATAGTATGCTGATGTCATCCAGATGATCCAATGCAGTGATAATTCCCAAAGAAATTATTTGTTTTAGTGGTACGATTGGGACTTTTCTTTCACATTACATAATTATCACCCATAATCAGAGACTATTTGATCCACTTATCCAAAAATGCAGATGCTGAATCAAAGACATGATTAGAAATAACTGCACAAATTCCAGTCTGTAATCTTTAAAAGTTGCTCAGATATATAGTCGCTCATAGCCTCAAATTGAAATGTGCAAGACAACGTGCTGTAAATCGCTTTTTAAAATGTGCATTGTGATCTTATATATCAAGCTAACATTTCACCAGTATCTTTATAGGTATCCATATTTTATGCTATAAAAAAATCAGGCAAGTCAGAGATGGTCATAAAGGATTTGATGATTTGAGGTGTAATGACCCACAAGAGACAATGGTGAGTTCTACATGGTGTGACGGCCAAGGAGGTGGCCTTTGATTGGTGGGCTGGATTTCTCCTTGTTCCTGTTTGCAGGAAGCTGGGCGGTTCTTATCATTTAGGCAACCAGGTCCACCTGTGGCTCTTTAAAAGGGCCCGATTGCTGCCTCCTCACTCTCTGCTCCACTCCTGCCCTGGCCGCCATGCTGACTCCTCTTTAGTTTGGTTTGCTTACTCTACACATGCACTTCCAACACAATTGCACACACACCGACTTACACTTACACGTTATCTTTATTTAATAAATATTGTTAAACCGTTGCTTTCAGTGTGGTCTCCCTCTTTGTTACTACTTTGTGAGCCAGAGTAGTAACAATGGACACCTTAAGACTAATCTACAGGGACTTAAATGCAGCATTGAGGGGTTTAAGATGAGGTTTTTTGGTAAACAATGCTGGAAAAATCAATAAAAAAAAGAGTACTTCAGAGTGTGTCTGTCATCTGTTTCAGTGTATTGATCACTGGGTTTCTATAAAGTCACCGTTATGATGTCTGGTATAAAGCTGCACTGCAGATCTAGTGATGGGACATTTCGTTCTCCTTGTAAATGGCTGGAATGGCAATAAATTTCCCTTGATTTGCTTTCAACCACTGAGAACCTGCTTTCTCGCTTGAATTCCTTCTCTATCTTCAAACAAGCGCTCTGAGTCATGTAAACTCAATATACTGGGAAGGTTTTGCAGATGCATTCAGCCCAACCAGCCTTTAATCTAACTTTGTCCATTCAACCCCCTTCAGACTCTGTCCCCTAAACCATTTCATTCTCTTTTGTGCCAGAAATGGTTTAAATGACAGGGTAGTTTCGTTAGTTAGCTCCAACAAAGGGTTGAAACTTTCGCTTGAATACGTTCCCGCAGCAGTAACTCTGCAGCTGTAATGGTCACTTCTTTTTTTTCTCCCTTCAGCGGGGTCTGTTGGTAGCAGCAGACTGTGGATAAGTGATGTGCTGCGGGGCAACGGCTGTTGTTACAGAAGGTGGGGAAAGTGCACGTCCCTCCACCTCCACCTCTATCTGTTCCAACAGTTTGAACTACGACTGGTGACCCTCCCCACCCGGCGCTCACCGTCTTCATTTTTCAACCTTCCCTGCTGGGGCCACCACTGTTATCCAGCTGACTTACTGCAGGGGGGAATAAAGAAAAAAAGCAAAATGTATTGTTCCTGAGGATTCTTAATTGAAATCGGAAAAAAAAAATATAAATACAACTGTCCCCTGATGGTCTCTATCACTGCCATTTTGTGTCTTTTCCACTGGAATAAAGAGGGGTTAAAGAGAGAGTAAAAGAATGGGGAGAGAAGGTGTTTCTTCCTCCCAGAGGTAATTACATATTGATCCAAGTCACTGAAGATCTAAACTGTGACACTGCATTTAGTTTTATCTTAAAAGGAGCTTGTCTTTGTTTTTTCTTTCCCCCTTTAAATCCTACAGTGGCTGAAGAGAGAGGGGAGAAATGATATTCAGCTAATTACATTTTCATGGAGCCGTCCCTCCTCCTCCTCCCTTGTCTCCCACTTTCAGGTCTCTGTTGTTATGGACTTTACAATTACTTGATAATTAAACGGCGGAGGGCTTTCTACTCCGCTGTTTGCAAAGTCCTTTATTCGTTCTATGAGGGAGAGTTTTTAAATTACCAAGTCACTCCTTTTCTCCGCCTCTCGCGCCTCACTCTCCCTCTGTCTTTCAGACTTCAGACGCTGTCTGTCCAATGATCCAGAACAGCCTTCAGTGTCCCCCTCCTCACCCCGCCACCCCCAAGTGATGAATTAAAAGTGTTCCTTTGGCATTCGAGGCCTTCGGTGGGGGGATTCAAAGGCAGGAGGCAAATAAAAAAAAAATCTTTTCGAAAGTGAGAAAGGAAGAGTCGCTCCATGGAGGGCACTTTTCAAGTTAAGAGTCTTTTTTTTTTCTTTCTTATTTTCGCCAAGATTTTCAGTGATGGACAATTATTAACAAAAAAAAACCAAACAAACAAAAAAAAACGTTAACAGCATTTGCATCTCAAGGCCACCAGCGTTTATGGGGAAAAAATGCACTTTAAAAGCTTGAATGGAGGGAAATAAAAAAATAAAGATGATTAAGCATTCCATCATGAAGTTGGGCCTTTATGTTTTTGTTCCAGGAGGCGCTGACAGATTTCATTCAGTCATATCAGCTGAGGAGACAAATAAAAGGGAGTTTTTTCTTTTTCAAATTCACATCTTTTTTTTTTTTTAGTTCCGCCAACAAAGCATGCCCAGCTTGACCCTCGGTTATTGTAAAATTTCAATTCGGCGTTTTATCTTGCGCACTTGTTTCGCAGTGCTCTCCAGGGTCTGGTTCACAGTCTGCGCACATGTCTGACTCACTCACAGTTTACCGTCGAGCTGACTGAGGAGTTGCATCACAAAGCTATGAAGTGTGGATGAAGTAAATAGAATTAAAAAAAAAAGCATGTATCCACGCAATGCCATGGCTGCATTGATTTTTAAAAAAACGGATCTTACCCTGCCACAAGGAGGCCTATTAAATGGCCCTAAAAGTTCCCAAATAGAGACAGAGACCCTGAAAGCAACATTCAGGAAGAAGCAGACTAGACAGAGCAGGGTTGTGCCTGTTGCTATGGATCATTTTTCATCAGCAAGCTTCCTCATTGTGACTGGTGTTGACCAGATGACTGGTCTGGATGAAAGGACTGACTAAAGGATGGGTTCCTGGTTGGATTAGAGGGTAGAAAAACCGCGAAGAATGAGATAATTTCAGACATTCTGGACATTGTCACATATATTCTCCAATACATGAGACAAAGCAAAATATATGCTTCCTCAGTGGCTTGTATCTCGCATCAGATACCATCAACATGCAAGAATTTAGCTTTTCTTTGCTCTTAAATATGGAAGGTGGAGTCTGTAATTCTGGAGAAAAAATTATGAGATTTAACCAATTAGCATATTTAGCTAGTTAGCATGTGCCACAAGCCAAAAAAAAACATCAAAAAAATCAATTTGTATACAACTAAACTGCATTTCAGCATAAGAAAAATGCATATGATGCCAGATTGCACTCGATATGCATTGTATTGCAAATACTTTTCAAACCAGCATGCCTTTGCCATTTATTTTATTGCTACACTTCAGCTTCCTTTTTCACATGTTAGATAGATTGTGCATGGAAGATGGATGTACTGGTTTGTGAAGGATCGTTTTGAAGCCTGGAATTTGAACAAAGAAGTGAGAACTCAATGTCACTATTTATATTAGTCATAGCAATACAATATAAAAAGCGACAGTGCATTACTAGTCTGTTTTATCGCATATTTTCCTCTAAATGGGATTGTAATTTTGCAAAAAGAACATCATGCTCTCTTCAGAAATTCTCAAAACTGGCAACTGAGATCACAAACGTACTAGGAAAATGCTTACTGAGGTAACAAATCAAGGCAGAAGGGTCATTTTCTCATACAATCAGACTTCTTTTTGCAACTGGAGGAGTCGCCCCCTGCTGGCTGGTGGAAAGAATGCAGGTTCAAACATTGTTTTCAGAACAAGAGGCCATATCCACCTTATATATACAGCCTATGGGCCATAAAAAAAGAAGAAGCTTCAACTATGTCACTAAAGTGTATGACATAATCAAAGAATCTGACAAAAACTGTTTTTATTAGAACAGCTGATTACCTTTAGCTTAAAAAATTGCTGTTCTGAGACGCTTGTTTTGGGTTTTATAACATTTCTTCTACATGAAATCAAATCAGTTAAACCATCTCTGGTTCTATCCTAAAGCTCCGAGCACACTGGAACCTCTTTCCAACGATCCCATGATGCCGCTCCCCTGAATTCCCTGCTGGTTAAGCTCCATTTCATTGAGAGGTATGTATCATGCGTTATCTTTCCATTGCGTTAGCCAAGCCCTAAGCCTTCTTTCCATCATTCTCTCTCTCTCTCTCTCCTTTTCTCCCCACACTCCATCTCAATCCCTTTCTCTTTTGCTTGAACTCCATCACCCTTCATTCTAAAAAGGGATTGAATATCTTTGTCAGACTGTCTCATATCACTCTGCCTTCACTTTCCTACTTTTCATGCTCGGCTCTATCATTTCCAGGACTCGAGGGTCAAAATGGGCAATATTTCACTTATTTTAAAGTAAATGAAACTCTGCATGATTTCCAAAAAAAAATGTTGGGTTTTTTTGTTGTTTTTCTTTTTTTTTTTTGGCTCACAGGCCGGAACAGCCAATCTTCTGACATCTAAATTGCGAGAGCCTATTTTTGTGAGATTATAAGATATTAGTATCCGCCACATGCATTATCACTCTTATCAAGTCTGTTCTGACTTTTAAAAAACTTACCAAAGTGCCTTGGTATTCTTTCATGACAGCACCTTACTTTCTCACATGAATGTTGCAGACAAATCAGCTGCTTTCATGTCTTTTTTGGCTACTTGGCAACGCAACATTTATGGCAGAACCTATCAAATCATGACTTTGGATCGGTATTTTGCACAGGTGTTGCTTGCTCCCAGTCGGACGGCTAATGGAAGCTAACAAGACTCAGCTGTCGATCGGAGCAATTTGTCGGATTGTATTCGTAATCGCACTGCAAAATAATTTAATGGGAAATTTGTCGGGGAAAAAGCAACAGTTTTGGAAGCAGCCTTCGAATGTCAGATGTCATATTTGCCTCTGCAGACTCTAAGCTGCTTGGCGGGTCTTATGCATGTTTGCATCTCCGCAGTCTAATTCTTACACAAAGACCAGATGGAGCATTCTAGATGGAACTGGAGGATAATTAAAAGCACTTTTCATCTATGTAAAATTCCTAGCCTAAGTGACAAACAATCATCCCCAGCAACATGCCAAAAGCATCTTGTTGGGAGTGATTATTTCAGGAGAAATGCTCCACATAAACAATGCATACACTCTGAATACACACTCTGCTTGTCTTTATAGTGAATGACAAGCATCCATAACTGGTCAGATGCATGTGGTTGCAGGTGTTCAGTTGACTCAAATCTCGTTGTTTTCCTGTCTTTTATTGTTTTCAGAACTGAATCATGACCACTTTAAGTTCATGTCTGATCGCAAAGACTATTTCATGCCAAAGCGAAAATGGAAAATGTAAAATAAACTGCTTCAGTATTCCCCACCTCCAAGTCAGTATTTAGCAGATGCACATTTGGCTGCACTGACATGATAGAACCTGTTAGAATAGGTCGCAATCAGCCTTGCACATCTGGACTATTCTTGCAATTGTACCCAGACATCCTTTGCAAAACTACTCGTGCTCTGTTGAGGCTGGACAGAGATCTTGAGTGAATAGCCTTCATGCAATTCAGAAACAAACTCTTAGTTTCAGGTCTCTTCTCTTTCTCAGCCACCGCAAAGCCTTCACCTTGTCAATAGAACATTTTTCTTGCAGACTCCATCAGCTTGTTCTCCACAATTTCGTTATACTTTGCTGCATTCGTTATAGATGATTTCTTTAGATAATTTCACTAATTGTTCAGCTTCTGGCAATAAACTGGTTGCACCTGCATCGAATTAGATGACTCACTTTCAAGGGGTGAACACTTATGCAATCACTTGTTTTCCATTTTAATATATAGTTACTTTTAAAGAATCTTTTTCACTTTGACATGAAAGAGGCTTTTTAATGAGTTTTTTTTTTATCAAAAATGCCACATTGAATTCATTCAGTGTTGAAAAGGAATAAAAAGTACTGGCACTGTAGATGCATGATGTCGATAACCAACTGCTCACCCCAACGCAACAGTTGCATCACATGGGTAAATGAATCGAGGAGGCATTTTATTTCTTTTTGTCGTACCTCACTGAAATATACATGAATAACCTCCCAGCTCCGCGGTAATTGCCAGATTTGATATGAATGTCATTTCAACCTCTGAGGTGTCAGGATTGTGCCGAGGTACTTTGTGCGCCTCGGGGAAGCAACGGAGGAGGAAGTGTCACAATTGAGTAACTGCTCCGAAGTACCATAATTTAGACTTTGAGGACAAAGACGACACTTCAGAAGTTAGCGTGAATTTTCCCCCAATTTTCAGTTCAAACTCGGAGCAAAAGGACAAATAACTCCTCGATGATGAAGTGTTCTTCTGTGAAAACATATGTATTCTTTTGTGAGAGATATTTTAAATCAATGCAGCTCCAGTCAAAGATAAAGGGATGAACATTTTCTACAGCTCTGATCACTTAAAGCAAAGATCATTTTGCTGCATACTCAGCACGAGCAGCTCGGTTTCCCCCTCAGCACAGACGAAGAAAGAAAAGAGTCAAGTAAGCCTTCTTTGAGCCAGAATGGCCCATCGGGCGGAAAGTGAAGGGAAGCTTTCTATTGTTTCTGTACCGCGAGCCAGTTTGGCAATACCACGGAGAACCCGCTGGATGAGACGTCAGCAGTAGGAAGTTATGGAACCAGTGACAGATTCACAACATAACAGGCAGGTTGACTGTGTCATCAGTGCTCCCACAGCCATGGAAAGGTTAAGAGCATTGCAGAGATTATGTGCCATTTAGGGAAGCTGAGAGGGGATGGTGCTAAATTTGCCGTTTTGCCAGGCGGATCAGTGTGCAGAGCCAGAGAATGGAGATCTATGCTCGGTGCCGCTGCTGAGCCACAAGGCCTCACCTCGCTTCCCCTCGCTTTGATGAATGAGAATAAAAATTGTAAATAATATACATATATATAGATTTACAATTTCACCACTGCACCCTCCTATATATTAAAAGTAAAGTGTGTGAAATGAAACTCTAGGGTGCTACTTATAATGCAAATATAATTAATCAGTGTAATATGCTTCTTGCAGGTTGTACAGCAGCTAAGTGAGTCAAGTGAGTCTGTGCAGTTGCTTATTGGTTTTTGTGTATTTTTGGAAGGGATTAGATTCTCTAAGGGGGTCAGGGAATTTCATTTTTTACTTGGCAATGTTAATCCCATCTGAATTGACCATGTCTCTTTTTTTCAATGTATAACCCTGAGTAAATTTAAACTCTCTTCACCTCCTCTGTCCAAAAACCTCAAGGTCATTCTGTTCATTTTGTCCTCTGCTGCCAGATACCAGACGACTGACACATTTTTTTGTGTGTGTGCATATGGGGGAAACATTTTCCTTCACTCCCATCTTATTCTGCATAATTGGATGTTATAATTGACACTCTTCATAATGACTGCATCCAAATCTGAGTTCCCCCATATGGACAACATGCTAAGCCACCGAGGATTCCGACTTATGAGATTTCCACCAGGCTTCTCATCCTGCGTCGACCTCCCACCCTGAGCTCCATCCCGACTCCACGTTAAGCTGCATCATAACAAATTTAACTGCGGGCCGCCAAAGTGGCAAATCAGCCTGCGTGCAGTCAGCCAAAGGGGAATACCCTCGCAGCCAAATCAGACATGTATGTTCACAAACCTTCAGGAAAAGGCCACTCTGCCACATACAGATAAGGAAAATGAAGAAATTATAGGAAGTAATGGGCATGAGAAGTACTAATCCTTCCCAAATGCTATATGCAACGCTATAAAATTTCTCCCAATATCCTGTCAAGATCCTCAAATGCAGTTAATTATGCCCACTGTGAAACACTGATTCACTTTAAATCCTTCATGTTCTCCGTGCAGCTCTTGCAAGCTGACCAGGAATAAAAAGATATTACTCTGCAAGTCTTGCATACAGCCTAAATCTGTCAAGAAAGGTTTGATAAGGGCCTCCTTGTATTTTGTCTTCTTTTTTTTCCCTCCCTCCCTTGTCTTTCTCCCCACCAGCCCTTGTCTGTGGATGGCTCTAAAATAAGAAATCCCTTTCCGCAGATATAATTAATCACTCTGGGAGAACAGGGCGTGTAATTATTTAGGTTACCACAGAACTCTCCGAACCTCCTCCACCTCACCTCCCCCCTTCACTCGACATGGAAGTGAGGCTTTTAGGAGACGCATAGTCAGACCGAACCTAACAAAAAGCATTACACCGAGGCCCGATTTGCTTGAAAGGCAATGACACAGCTGCCATGCATATGTACAAACTGACACAGGAGGCGATAATAGCTGCGCTGGATGTCAGTTTTATGGGTTTTCTACATCCTCCATCAACCACAACATAAAAACCACCAGCAGGTGAAGTGTATAACATCGATCATGTTGGTACAGCCCCTATGTCCTGCTGGGAAGCCTTGGGTACTAGCAGTTATGTGGATGTTACTTTAACATGGACCTAAACCTTGTTGCTAACGGCATTTCCTCATCACAGCAAAAAAGTGCAAAAACTGCAAGGCTCGTGGAACAAGACCAAGAGCCCAAAAGTGTTGATCTGGCATCCAAACTCCTCAAGATTACAATCTGATTTTCTGTAACATGCTTAAAATATATTTAAAGTGGGCTCAACAATTTTAAACCCCAGGTATGTTCTGGCCTCGTCCAGTTTATACCCCAGGATATTATTCAGACTGAGCTATTTCATTCCCGACTGGGCCAGATTAAACTCCCAGCATTCTTAAGTATTCAAAGAAACAATATTAAGCATTTGATTTGTTGTTCATATGCTGATGACACAACCTTATCCACTGCAAGATACAATTTAAATCACTTAAATGACCTTGCAAACTAAACGAGTGCAGACTATAATGAATCATGAGCTGAACAAAATATACAGCTGTCTCTGTGCAAGTAAGATATCAAAAGCGAAAAGAATGTTATTGCAACACGATTCACCAGCTTTCAAAGTTTTATGAATGCAGCCAACTGTATAACTTTTTTTTGCATCGTGACTGAACATAAGATCTCAGATTCAACAACATAGTTTAAGTATTTATCACAATGCATTACTTTTTCCTTAGTTTATTGATTTTGATGTGGGTTTTTGACTTCCAGAAGTTATTTACCCTTTAAAAGAATTGTATGTTCCCAAGGCAATACATTTTGCTCACAAAGAACCTTATTTTGAAATGCCAAATATGCTATCAATCCAGTTTGCCAAAGCTATTTCACAACATACTCTGAAATGGAGACTTTGGAAAATAAAAAAAAACTGTTAAAAAATAATATTGTCCTCCCAAAAAGTAGTGCTCCTGAGTGGAAAATAGTTATGGGACCTACACATAATGACGGAGGTGGTTTTAATGATGTGACTCCTTTGTAAATTTTATGCAGAGATGTAATTTATTCCCTTTTCTGGCCCATAATTCCTAGAAAATATTCAATTTGTGTGGTTTTCCATTCAAAAAGACCCCTACTGGCATTTTCTAATTCCTACAGCAGGAAAATAAAGAACCAGATATTGAAGTCAGCCTTTCATAAAAGTTTTTTTATGGCAGAGAAAATGACAATAGTAGTGACAATGATTGTTGAATATGAAAAGAAGCCAGCATTTTTTCATCTTTCCCACTGTCAGGAAAAAAAAAAATTGTTGGCAAACAGGAGCAGGATATTTGTTGAGCATAAATGAGATAGTGAGCAGGGAGGTGGGCTCGCCTTGCCTCGCCTCTTCTTTTCTTTCCCAGCCTCCCTCGCAGGCAATTATACGGCCCTCCCCCTCGCTGATAAAGAGTTCAGCATCAGTTCACCAAAAGATTAATACGGCACGATGAACACACCCTTTGGAATGGTCCTGGCCGATTCTGAATTAGCCCGATTAGAGGGGACCTCAGCTAAAAATCCCCCCGCAGACGAGTCCAGCGGCCCATAGAAAGTTGCTATTGTGCAGCGTCAGCGGCTTTGCATCAAGCAGCCAGGGGATGGGGGTGGAGGGGAGGTAATGTGAGCACTGCCAATTGGATAACACGGGTGTCCAAATGAGAGATGGCAGCACTTGTCAGGGGGGTGATTGAGCCGTGCTCTCTAAAGGGAGGGGAGATTGATAGTGTACTTTGTGCATGGTATGATGCCCCAAAGAGGGAGGCATTACAAAGCCTGGGAAACCAGACCTCTGCATACATCTTCCTGATTCTGCTGATGTGTTATTAAGGTGTGTTGCTATGCTGCCTCGACGTTGGGGTGTGAAATGACGATCAAATCCAGCCTCCTGGAACAATAGCATGTCGCAATTTACATGACAGTCCATCCACTAGTTGTCAGGATATTTCAATGGAAGCCAAACATGTCAATCTGAGGGTGGCACTTGGAACAAATGTGGAAGATCAATGCAGTCAGAGTTGATCCTCTCGGGAACATGTGGAAATATGTCTAAAAATGGCATCCAGTAGTTGTTGCAATGGAATCAAAGCGGAAGTTCGGACAGTGACAGACAGACAAGCATCCCCAGAGTAAATGCCATAAAAACAATACACATCTAATGAGTTGAAAAATAAAACGGGCTCCATCTCTTCAGCTTCTTTGAGCATAGTGTAGTGATAAATTTCCCACCGTGCTGTTTATAAACCTAGAATTATTGGTGAGAAGGTCAAAAATGAAAGAAATCCCACCGGTTTATTGAGCGACGCGAGTCAAGGATTGGAGCCATTTTTTCACAAATTTGAATCAAACCAGTCATTGCTCGACAAAGGGCACCATCAAAATACACCAAATAAAATGGCTTGTTTGTATACACAGGCTGCCAGCCGAGAGGTTTTAAAAAAATGTGTGGGTGATTCTAATAAATGCTGTGTACATTAGGGTATGTTCCTTTGGTGTTATCGTGGCTGCATGTTGTGGAAACATAGATACAAGCCAGTGCAGCCCGCCTCTCCCTCAGCCCATCTTTGTCTTTCATTTCTCTCCCACACGCTGTCTCTGCGGCAGTGCAGCCTCTGAAGTGACTAATGCTTTAAAAGTTCCTGTAGCCAGGGGAAAGACTGTCAAGCGAAATTATATGTTGGAAAGATCTTTCATCATTGTGAATGTTGTCATTTGCCTTCCCTCAGCAAATGACACAACTGAGAGGAATTGAAAGTAAACTGTAACATTAAGGGCGGAATAAAAACAGTAATAGTTTGGCTGCAATTTGCATCAACCTTCACATTATGTCTCGAGTTAGTCTAAACAGATTCCTATACATTTAACTCAACTTATACAGACGGGTGACAAATTAAAGGAAAACCAAACCATTGTTCCAAAAGATATTCCTTTTTTCTGGTGTTTGGAAGATGATCATGTCGGTCCAAAGTAGGTGGTTGGGTTGAAATCCGTTGAAGGTGAAGACTGTAGCAAAAGATTCACATTATTTTCAGTATCGAAAATGTTTCATAATAGCATAAACGTGATCATAAAGGAGAACTTTGCAAAAATTTGCAGCAACCCTTTCCTGTAAGGGGACAACTGGACCCAAACCATGCCAGCAAAATGCCCCTACAGCATAAAAAGCAGCAGATCTTGTCACTCTCGGGATCAGGGGGTTTGATTTAACCTTTGTTCTGTCACGTTTATGCATTTATATTGATAATTATTCATTTATATACTCACAATTTACACAAATCCAGTCCCTGAAACTGCTCATTCACAATGACCACCAATGACACGACCCCTTATCATACGTTTTCCATTCAGCGACCAGCATCTCTATTCTTGCCTTCCTTCACTGCTGGTTATGAACTACTCTCACAGCTAGGCAAGGTTGAGCTAGCGTTTCAAGTGTTGCGAACACAGCTTCAGTGCTGCAGTTACTGCCCCCTGTTTATTTTGCTGACCCTGACCCTGGAATACAATTCCAGCGTGAACCCTATTCATACCTGGAAATGCGTGTCACAAGCGAACAAGCTCTTATAAAGTTGGGTCTCCATATTGTCCACACAGCTTAACTGTAACCTTCACATTGTCCAGCTAATGCATTGGATTCCTTTTACCCCCATAAAGTCTCATTCATATTCCTTTTACTCCTATCATAATTGTTAGTAATGACTGAAGGAATGTATTTAACTAAACTTGACAGTGTTGTGTTGAGTTCTACGACGAAATGTAAAATGTGACTTTCTTCTCAGTGCAGAAATATACATTAATTTGTATTGGCACACACACACAAATAATGTAGAAACGGATTTCTATTGTGTAGGAGGAAGTAATTCCAGTTTAAAAGACCATAACCCATCAGACTGGGGTTGATGTCCAATGCAGGACCATTATTTTCACTCTTAAGTTTCATTTTCACTTCCTGTTTGGTTCGATTCACAAAAACTACCCAGCTGGGTTCAGTGAAAAATCAGATTTGGGTTATATGTCTGTATGTACACATGTATATAAATATATTGATTAGAAGCATGTTTGTGATATGTCACACACAAACAAGGATAAAATATTTTTCACTTCAAATGTAATTGAGAATGAAACGTTGAATTGGAAATTTTTAGGAAACAGGCCTGTGTGTGGGATGTTCAAAATACCCACCAGCAGCAGGTATTGAGGTCTGACGTCTAATGGTGATAATTCTTGCCAAGTGACTCACGCTGAGCAACAGAAGCAACGGCGGGTGATGTAGCAGCCTTCATATGAGTGATAATTAAGATGAATTTAACTTTGGCAAGGGCACGGGACAACGCACAAAGTTCTGGCGAAGGATGACTTTATTTTGTTCATGCACAAGTCAGAGAATGATTTGCTGTCTGAACGTCAAGAGATTTTTTTCTTCTTTTTTTTCCAATAGAAATCCGGATTGTAATTTACAGCCTGTCGATCTTCTGCTGGAGGATGGAAGAATGCGACAGAGTTCAGAGTGTCATCAAGACACTCGGATAGACTCACTAATCAATGCAGTTCCATCGAGTCGGCGCCACGTATTGGCCTTGACGGTCATGTAAGCCAGGCAAGAGTCAGCAGTGCACAGTGAGGCGAAGACAAGCTGTTAGGGTAGCCAAAGGAGACGAAGGGTCAGAGGGAAAGAAAAGAAGCTCAAGCAAAAGAATGAAGGGAGAAAGAGTTAGAGAAAGGCCTTGACTGAGGGCAAACGGATGATAGGAACCACTTGAATTAAAGGGGTGTCATCTTACAGAGCATCTGAGGATGAGGACGACTCTATTTTCTTTTTACGGGATCTTGAGTAGTGGGAAAGGAAGCGAGTGTGCGTTCAATACCACATCAGTGTTATTTTTAAAGGTTCTGGCCTCGCTGTGTGCAGATTATTTTACAGGTGAACAAGCAGAGGTTGGAAAATGAGAGTTAAGGTCATGCAAACTCATTCTTGTCACCGCTGAATATGGAACAAGATTGTTCGTAGATCTCACGGGAGATGTATGAATATAACATTACAATTACAGATATGGAAAGATCAGTATTGCTGTTTCATTTCATTGATTTTTTTCTTTGACTTTCAAAAAAAAGTGTCCTTAAAATAGGAACGCCTTCACACTGAGTTCAAGGAAACCTGAACCTGAAGTCAAAAGGACGACTTCTGGAGTCTGACTGGAGTCGGCCATGGAGACTTCAAAAGGACGTCTCCCACGTTTAAATGGAAGCTCCCGCTGGTTGCTATTATCAACATTTGGCAAGTCAGGTTTTTAATTATAAATTAATTTCAAAGGGGGCTTAAGACGTCCAGCCAAAGCAGATTTTTTTCTTTTTTAAATGACATTTTTCTTTCTTCAAAGTTTGTCCCCCAACTGACTATTAGATTAGAACCTGTATAGTTCTCTTTTGTCGGGACTGTGAATTGCTGGCCCGGATGTGGTGGTCTAATCAAAAGCACTGGGCAGGCTGGGTGCTTTTTGGGCAGCCCCAGCCACTGTAACTGACAGGCTACCAAAGACTCTTTGGCAGGTCCAGCCACCCATTCACAGCAGTTCTCAGACAGTCGACAGCCTGGGAAACAAAATTGCTGTATTGCTTTCTGATGATAAGAACGAAATCACATCAGATGGCATGGGAAGTCTGATTGCGCTTCTTTTCAGTTCCTCGGGATAATTTTCTTCCTATACATTTCCTTTGATGTATCACATTCTGCAAGTATTCTGGGAATAAAGGCAGAGGCATGATGATGGAAGTTATTTCCTGGAAGGGAAGAAAGATTCGAAAATGGCACTTTGTGTCCTTCCATCCGCTGTTTTCTTCACTGATTTATTGACTTTTAGAAAATGTTCATATCATCTTTTAATTGTGAAGTCAAGTTAGCCCCACATAGACATAGAAAAAGGTCAAATGAAACTGCAATTAAAAAAAAAAAAAAAAAAAACTTGTGGCAAAGATGTGTCGGATACAGTGTTAGAAAATTGATTTATCCCATATCTCAGTGGGATTTCAGTGAATTGCTCTATTTAGTAAGGCAAGAGAGAGGAGTGAGTTTTATAGCAGAGGGGCCCCTTTATAACGCTACATCCAAGTTTCTCTGTATACACGGTGAGAGTCGGCTCATTCATGGAATCTCTCGCTCATTCTCCCCCTCTTTTTAATGCTCCTGCTCTTTCTGATTATTGCGTCTACATTCTAACGGAATACTAATCGAGCAAGTAAATGGTGACACGTTACTCTGAGTGAAGTTCAAGACCTCCGCTAATTTGGTTTAGCATCCGAGTGGAACCGAGTTTAATGGGTCTCGAGTACAACGGCTCATATGCGGAATTAAAGCAGACACAGCACCCCGATGTATGCATGTATGTCAGGGGGTATGAAATGTACTTTATATTTCTGAAAGCCTGCTTTGAGGTCGGCGCGACTTTTGCATTGTAAAAATGGGCAAAATTTCAAAAGGCGTTTGTCCAAAATCCAAGCTGTATGCAACCATCTCAGATTTTCCCCCTGATTTTAATGCTGTTCATTGGACTGCATTAGTCTCCAGTCCCATAAATTGGTGCTCACATTTTCCGAGATAATGATTAATGGTTTTATGATGACTTAATTACTTCAAGACATAATGACCAACACCATGATGGCATAAGAGCTCACAGGATCGTGCCTATCCATTAAATTTTACACCAGTCAGAGAACAATTTAATTGCACATGGCCTACAACCAGTGTTAGATTGTGTCCTTTTGCTCCACGTGTCAAAAAATTTGGTCGGGCCTGCCAGAGCACGGCGCTTCATAAACACTGGATCCAATTTTTTTTCTTTTTTTTTCCTAAAAACACTCCATTTATGCATTCAGTTCATTAAGAGATTCACTAACCAGTGCCAAAATCTATTGGCGCTTGGCTTGTAGTGGGTTGTGTTCATTTTGTTCCTTACTTTGCATCATTTTAAACCTTGCATACCTAATAAGTGTGCACAATCCACGTCGCATTATGTCGTTCCCTCATGGTGCCATTTGGTGCTGCTAAACTGTCAAGTGATTAATTGTTTTTGACAGCACATTCAAAGGTCTCCCGCAATCTGTGAAGTAATCCCTCGATGGTTAATTTGCAAGTGTAGGGTTATTCTTGGATGCTGTTTGACATTTGATTCTTATTTTCGCCACCTAGCTATCATCCAAATATAATAAGATTTCTTTCATCATAAAATCATAAAAAAAGGACATTCCACCTTGCAGAGGACCTTTTTTCCCATTCATGTGTACCTGAATCCCCTCTGGGTATAGTTTCCAAAGGTTGGCCCTGCTGGTATCAAAATGCCATCGACAACAGTTTTTTTTTCCTTTGGAATGCCACAGGAGGATTTTAAATTATGAATTGATCTGTGAGGTGTAAAGCAATCGTGGGGGAAGAAAGCTTGTCGTGGGCAATAAAAAAGAAGCAGGAAGGCATTATCTTAAGGAACTGGGGCGAGAAGCCCGAAATCATCACCCAAAAATACACAAATCTTAAGGAGAGGAGCCGAGAAAACCAACGTGTAACTTTCACGGCTGCTTTACCACATTTTTAACTTTTAATTTCCTGTGACATCCTATTTTTAGCTGCATTCTTTCTAGGCGGAGACCTTGTTTGCTTTAGCAAAATATCTGTCTGTGGAGAAACCTTGGAGACTGTACCTTGAGAGAAAATCTATGAGGTATTTAATGGTGATGCATTCTGTGTTCATTTGGATGAGTCATACACATGTATCCTAGTTAATGCTACCACACTGACCATGAAACAGCAAAACGAGTCAGCAACAGGGCTTATGTCAGTAACACTGGGCCAGGAGGACCTAAACTCACAGGTTTATGACCATCCTCAACCTGACAGCATTTCCTGTCTGAATCATAAACTAGCAATGGTAGCCAGCAGAAAAGCATGCTACGATGACAACAAGGAGTGCTTCGTAAAACTAGATTGTTTATCTCGAGGTTCAGTTTTTGCATATTATAATATATTGTTTTTCCAATAAATAGACGATTGTGTAAAATAAATAACTGGTGCTAACAGTGGCTAGTTAGCACAATTAGCAAGCAGCTAAAACTACTTGTTATATTGGCCACAATTGCTGTGCTCCACTTTTTTTGTCATGCTAAGCTAGTATGTTGCTTTTAATTAGCTACAGTGGTAGCAAATTGTTGTGCAATGCTAACAAACAAATGCTAAGGCAAGAGCAGCAAGATTACCTCAAAAATTGTGTGAACTTTAGCTCAGGCCTGAGACTACAGGGGTGCAATAGCATGCATTGGGCCTTTAACATAATATTTTGCGCCCTGAGTTGAATTTTGACTGAACTTGTCATTTTGTGAGTGGGAATTTAAAACCACAATTGAAACTGAACAGGTCTGCACAGTTGCACTTGAGTGCCTCCAACTGCAGCTGGACCCAAAATGTCTATCGTGTTTGCGAATAGTCCAAATGTCTTTAAATGACCATTCAAAATTGGATGTGGAGGCCAAACATCAGCAGTCTTCACAGCTGCAGATAGCAAAACATGTCATTGGGGACAACAGTAATGTTATCAAATGGCAAAGTTGTTATAAAAACTCTGACGTTTTGCTCTTTTCCACCTCCTGGCCTCAAACTTTACCACTTGCCAGGTGACCTCTGAGCAGGTTTACCTAATACCATACCAAACTAGTCCTTACAGTTGGCTGAGGTGTTCGTTTTGCAACTCATGGCATGAACATTCCTGCAAATCAATCCTATATTTTGCCATGTCTGCAGAAATTTTAAGTCATATGGGCAACTGTCTGCCAATCCAGGTGTTGTATCCACTGCCTTTGGCTTGCATTCACTTTTTCCCATTGTGTTCCAGCATAATCTGCTCATCTTTACACAATACTTGAAGCTGCTGTTGTATTATTTTGTATGTGACCCATCCGTAAATCATGTTAACTATAGTTTAGTTACTATTTGCACATTGTTTAATTCAGGTTATCAGGTGTAGACTGATGTAAACTAAGCAATAATCACTTCATGGTGTACAAAGATGACTTTTTCCACACTAGTGCACCCTTACTAATTCCAGATGTCATTTTGTGCTGGAATGTTGCTGCTTTATCTCACTGTTTTAAAATGTAAAATAGTCAGCTAAGTGGGAAATCAACTAACAATGTTGTGAAATGCTCCTTTTTTTTTTTTTTCAAAAACACCGTATTCATTTCTAGTCCAGAAAATGTGCATAATTGCCGAAGTCATCCATTCCAAGACGCGGCCTATCAGCTGTCGGCAGAGACGCCTCGCTTTTACCAGAAGAAATCCTGGTGGTTTTCAGCTCTGATTTCTAGAGAGGCCTTAAGCTGCCAGAGATTTGAAAAGCTCACAGGTGTGATTGTGTTGTGTTCAAGGCTCGCTCCTCACTCGAGCGGAGGAGACAAAGCGAGTGGCTCTTGGCTCGCACACACCTTCCCACTCAGAGTGCCCTCCAAGGCTTTAGCGGTTAGCACATTCAGGCCTCACTGTTCCCTACCTGTATTGGCCTCTCTGTGTGAGTGAGAACAATAGCTGTCAGGAAATAGAGTCCCCCTGTTGCTTCATGTCCTTGGCTTCATGCTGACAGCAACAGGAACAATGTCCATGTCATCTTTGCATGGCAGTAGATTGCGGGTAGCGCCGGTTGGGCTGGAGCAACTGGTCTCCTACTGGTTGATGGGATGCATTATCCACACTTGCCTTTTACACTGATCACTTTAGCATGAATGGAGCACTTGGAAACCATTTCTGTTTATCCTTGGCTGTAGAAAATATAGCTTTTTCACTGCAAAGGCTTTGCGGCTAAGGGTGCTACCATGTGTGGTGTTTATCACAGTTTTCATGAACTGTGGCCCGAAAGCTTTTATCTCAACATCCATCTTCACAATCATAAAAAAATATAAATCAGTCTGTGCCACACAAAGAAACCAGACAGTTTTCTTTTTTATTTTGAGTGCAGCAGCTTTATCCTCACTTATCAAACACAACAGTTTTTTTAAAAAATCTGCAAAGACTATGTAAAACCCAAAGTTAGTAAATCAAAATTTAAAGAGGTGTCAAGCCAATGCGGTCGGCAGGATTTAGAGATAAGTGCCTCTGCTGCTTAGTGTTTAGATTTGTATAAGCTTTGCAATGCAATAATAGAAGAAAGTAGTGTTAGTTGGAATAAGAACTTCTTTTTCACATGTCATGTTGCATACAGTAGCATTGCTGGAGTGCATATTACCCCATGTTTTCCTTGAACTTTGCAATATCGTGTCTCAAAAATGTTTTAATCTTGTAATAAATAACGAAATATGATGGTTTAGGAAAGTGTTGTGTGCAACTATGAAGGCTTTAGAGACGGTTCACATTATTAGATGACATTAGTCTGTCTTAGCAGTGTCAGTGTAACTGTGCAAAGAGAGAAAAAAGCACCTTTTAATGCGAGATTTTAACACAATGCAAACTGACAGGATCAGGTTGCCTTGCCCTGTTGAAAATAAAGTTCAGCAGCAGAAATATGCACTGGTTAGGATCTAGACATTAAAATCTGGGGACCTGAGGAAGAGCGGGGTCGAGTTTGAAGCAGACGGGATGAATTTCAGGGGTCTTTTTGTGGTCTCTGTTGGTGCACTAGTAAGTAATAAGTCCAAAAAAGGCATTACCAGTCTTGTCAAAAAATAAATAAAAAGCAAACTTAGCACTGGATGATGACATTACAATTAGTTTTTTTTAGCAACAACGACCTGTTGCTCAGAAAACACACTCTGAATGACTTTTCTAAAATAGTTGCCATGACAACCCCACAATGGCGACAGTTTAATTCAAAGAGCCACTTGAGGTGGATATTACAGTGAGGGGCACAGTGTGGTCCCTCACACAAACACACGCAAAAAGAAGACCTGAAAGCGGCATCACTTGCCTTTCTGTGTCATCTGTACTCTGGTTCTACATGAAGGTGAAGTGACGCAATCCATTTCCTCGGGCTCTCCTTTGTCTCAACCTCCTTTTGTGCTTTTTATGGCAAACTTCCTTCGTTCCCTTAAGGTTAGCCGTGAGCAAAGTGGCTTCGCTTGATGCTAAATGTTCTCCTTCTGGAAATATACCGGCGTGTTGGCAAGCAAGAAGGTAATTTTAGACGCTTTGGAAGCGCAAAAGGGATGAATGCAATATTTTAAAAAAAGGATCTCAAAAGTCTGCTCAAGTGTTACGAGATGATTTTTCTTCCCAGCCATATGTGCTCTTTCATACTTGTGGCTTATTTGAACTCCAGCGGTGTAACTGTACAAATTAGACACACAGCAAATTATCCCAGAGCAAAAAGTCTGCGCTCTTTCATATTTTGTTATTATCTTAATTGACTCTTGTGCAATCAAAAGTGTTCAATCCGAATCCAATCTCGGGAGTTTTCTTTGAATTTGATTTCTGAACATTCACCCTCACATCTAATCTTTCCCCAGCTTAACTGTCAGAAAATACCATCAATGCTGATCTTGGATGTTATATAACATGCGCCTCTTTTTATTGTCACCTATGGCGTGGTGCAATCTCTGTAATGCTTGTTCCCTTTGCACACGGCGAGATAAGTGCCGCCTGTAAAGATATCGGCAACATCTGTTTGAACACACTGCCACATTAGCATCATGGGGTGGCAACCAAACCTCACTGCAAAGCTGAACAGTGTGCTTGTGTTTGTCAGAGAGCTTATACGGTGTGATAAAATTATATCAAGAAAAACAGGTTGCCCCAAAGACTTCCACAGAGGTTTATACTCACAGTAATAAGACACAAATACAGTCCTGGAATTGGGGCTGTCATCACACCAAGACATGGGGAATGGTTCATGTTTAAGAGGTGATGCTGCTTCTAAAGATGCAGAATTTATTCTATCAGGCCCTCGACTCCGACTGCGAGTGTTTTATTACTGTTATTATTCTACACTTTTTGCTGAGCACGCTGTTCTGGCTTGTGATCAACTCTTCCGGCCTTGGTAGCTGAAACATCTTGCGTTCGTTGCCATCGCTACATGAATTGTCATGAGATGGCAGCTGGTGGATGGGTTTATCTGAGAAGAGTGAGATAGAGAAGATAAAAAAAAAAAGTTTGGGCAACTGCTGAGTCACTGGTATTGATCAGTAGGTATATCAAGCGTGCACATTTTGTGCCGTTGGGCAGTGAAATCCTTAACAGCAGCAGGGCGGTTTGTTCTATTTATTTAACTTTGCTCATCTTGGCATTACTACTGCCGATTATAATTACATCTGGGGGCATCGATACTCATTCTGTAGCTATGTCTCAATTCAGGAACTGTTTTGATTTCAAGACCATTTTCATATTTCATTCATTTGCCCAAATTTAGACGACAAACTGTGGATTTGTTTGTTGCCTGGAGTATTTAACTATCAATTGGCAGTATTTGATGATACATTTAACTATTTATTGTACATAAAGATGGATGAATCCTTCATGTAGGCAACCATGGGTTTCCCGAAGAGTGGTTTTGATGCTCTAAGCAGTACCTGACTCCTCTTGAGGAAACCAACAATGAGCAAGAACATCGCTAACATCTCTATGCCATAGACCGCCCTATGGTAGCACCTGTCACTCAAACTGACCACGGCCTTTATAATGTAAAACTTTAAGCCTTAATGCAATTTAAACAGGTAAGTTATATGAAAAGTCACTCTTATTATAGTTGCTAGAAATGGGGGAAATTAAATGTCTTAACATGGATTCACGTATAAATATCAGGCCACTTATGACACATCTTACATGTTGTTTCTCTGTATTTGAGACTTTTTACAGCATTGAAATTATCACCAAATACAAGGAATCCACCTTTTTTATTATACCAGTCTGGGAAATAAGCTACAAAGACCAAAACAGTTTTTGTACCAGGCTGTAAACATGTTTATTTTAACTGTATAGTTGGGCATTTTAACATGGGGAGGTCTATGGGGATTGTCTTGCTTTCAGAGTATGCCCTGAGTGGACATTTGAGCAACTGCAGTTTTTGGCACTTTCATTTTTCAGCCTCTCAGTCGATGCTTACATTCAACCTGCAAAGTCAGATGCTCTTTTAAGTAACTACTTCATGTTTAACACTGTTTATCCTTGTTGGCAGCATAATTGTAATTAGCAGTGGTTGTATTGCTACAAAACTCGCTGCAGATATTCAAGGTCTCATTTAATGTGTCTATGTATGGTCATAAATTATGACTTGTACACAGACACTGCATGTAACCTTCGTGGATATGACCACATGATAAAATTTAGGTCACGCCGAGCCTCGCAGCTGTGTAGATGTTGAAAGTAATTTGCATTTTGGCCCTCCAGACTTCTTCAGGCTACAGTTTTCATCAGTCTCAAAGGTATTCGCCTCTCAGTTGGGACTCAGTCTGATGGGTTACTTCCTATATGCCAGCAGAAGACAGCTTTCTCTCCCCGAGAAGACTGACAGACGCGTGATTGAAAGACATGGAAACAATTACTAACGAACGCCGCAGCTGATAATTTGATCGTATGCTGATTATTTTAGTGTTTGGATCGGAAGTTGGCGCCTGTGTGCTATGCAAATCGGAGGGATTCTGCACATGAATTTTGAACATCGACTGTTGCTGCTCATGCACAGTTGGGATTGCAGATGGAATGAGATTTGTTGTGTTTGTGTCTGTTTGCTGTGTGTATGTGTGAACCATGAGTAATTCCCTGGACAAAATCCTCCTGGGAATTTCTGGGTTAAATTTATCTGAGAAAACACCACCACCGTGTCTCCTTTTGCTTAATGTATCTCCAGGACTTGGCAGCTTGTTTTTCCTTTTGTTAGAGTTAAAATTCCATGATTTAGTGCCCCGTTATAATTCAGCAAAATATCATCCTTGATTAGTTGAAGCATTTCAAAAAATGAATTATTGGCTTCCTATTACCATTCGTCCTTTTCTGTCTAGAATGTTACATTACCAAAACAACTAATTTGTTCAATTTATAACAATGTCACTTTCATGTCAGTTTTGTTTCCCTGTTATCACCCATTGTGTTATTTTTCGGTCCAGTATGTGCGAGAGTCCTGCGTACTAATCAGCGCTGCCCTTCAAGCCGTTTTCCATACACCCATGACTGTACTTGACATGTGAAATCAGTGTGAAACTGTTAAATGAAGGAACTGGGTTGTTGCATGTCGCTTGTTGTTTCACTCCAAACAGGAATCTCAGTGAACCAGCAACATTACCCACGATTAAATTTAATATAGATTAAAGGCCATTTTGAGAATCCGTGGCTGATTACCATTGGGATGACTGTGCCTGGTTGGTCCACACCAACCACTTGGGTCTGACTAGCTCCTGCAGCTAATGGATCATTTTCCACAGTGCAGAGTCACGCTTCCAATTTAGTAAAGCCTTGTCTCCAATGCTGTGAAAAGACGACATTTATTACAAATGTAATTATCACTAAAGGAGGCAGAGAAGAAAAAAAAACTTGTGGCACACTGAGCAGAAGAGATGAGGAGGAAGCAGAGGGAGAGATTTCTGATTAATGTTCTGTTTTTTTTTCTGTTACATTTATTTTTCATCCATATTTATATCTAAAGTTACATTTTTTGTTTGAACTGTGGACATTTTAAATGCATTTTCCCCTTTCAAAATAAAAGCACTGAAGACCAAGTGCAAAACTGCTTCAACAAATAGAGATGATGCAGATGTGAATTTAAGTTCAGCCTTCATAGTCATTTAAAAGTCATATGTATGTCAAATCCCCTCCTAACTTGAAATAGATTAGATATAACTCACCTGAATCCACTCACTGCAGCTCAAGCACACCAGCTCACTCTGCTCAAACACAGTGCTCCACAATGCCAAGTTGGGAAGGTTAACCAGCCATACATATCTGAGCTGGAAACTTAGTCGATATCGTACAGAAAGCCTCACCCTGAAAGTTGACAGCATTGGTTCTTTTAATTTGTTGTATATTATTAAGTATTATTTGTTATATAATATCAAACCCCAAATGTCTGCATCTGTGTTTTTGAGACACAGGTTGGAAATGTTCCTCCATAGCACTGACTGCTTATTTCACTCGACTTACCGTTCAATATATCAGAAAAACACAACATTAACATGTTAATATGGTTTAAAAAAAACTTGATTTTCACCCTGAGGGAATGTTTTTGGTGGTGTTTTTTATGATATGCAAAAAAACAAAACAAAACAACAACAATATATCAACAGCATTACTTAGTATCTGTAAATATGGGCATCATCCACTGAAAAAAAACCCAAATTGGTCAACCCTGAATTAGCTATGTAATCCTTCCAACAATAACATCAAATGAATAAATAAAATAATCTATGTGAGTCCATGTACGTGTTTCATACCACAGAAATTGACCACAGAGCCAAATTGGAACATTAAATGCCAAATTTATAAAATCAGGTAAAAAAATGTCAAAAAAAATATGCTGTCCTCTCTGCACTGAAATGCTAATAGGTGCTGCACAGCAGTCCAGATGAGCCATAGTCACTGTGCAAACGTACCTGGATTTGTTTTAATTGAACCAAACAGGGTAGATTAGAAATCAAATGTGCAGATTGTACAGAATATTTTTGTCACGTACTATAATAAACTAAGCACACGAGGGAACTTAAAGTCATCGGTGGGTATTTGCAGTCAGAGATAGATGTCCTTGGGATTAAAGAATGAAGGCTGGGGAGGGAGACAGTCCCATCCACCAGTAGCAGACTCCCAATGAGTCCAGGTCTGACATGAAAGTTTGTACAACTACCATCTGTAAAACACAGAGGAAGGTGTTGGTGGCGATCCTCAGCTGGTCATCAGAGTGGCTCTTCGCGAAATCAAACCACGTCTTCCTTCATCCAGTCGTTGTTATGTAATCTGAATGAGGAGGCTGCAAACGTTGGCATCCGGAGAAGGTGCATTTGCATAGCGAGCTGACAAACTCTTGGCTGTAGTAATCGTAGTAACTGGCGTTGCAGCGGCGTAAGAAGCACTGATGGTAATTTACTAATTTGCAGTGTTGTAGTGTTAAGGGGGGGCGGGTCATGCAACATCTGGCTGCCGTGTGTCATTGAGTGCTGATTTCTGGCTCACCGAAAACACAAAAATGATGAAAAATATCATTATTTTCTGAAATGCATTAAGGGTTTTGAAAGAAAGCCAATATATTTGTACAGGTTTTTTCTTAATATTCCAACCAAACGTTGAAAAACTTGCAATTGAAGCAATATTGATTGTACTATTATGCAGCTGTTTACTGACTGTCAGGTTGTCCACTTTATTTAGCTGTGTGTGTGTGTGTGCTCCTGTCGGCTTGAACGCATCGGTGTGCTCCTCATAAAAGTGGTCATGAAAGCAGGTCGGCATGTTGAACGCGTCAAGCCCTGGAAAACGTCTTTTAAATTCAGATCTTGCCTCCCCGCTGTGCAATTCAAGCAGGTCACAATGGAATGTACATGCCCTCATGCCTGTATGATATAGATGGCAAATGCTGTCTGAATGTAACCGCAGGTGCTCTAAAGGCTCTCCATAAATGCCGTGGAAATGTCTCTTAAATGGATCTATTGTGTCTCGAAAAGCTGTTTGAGTCAATCATTACCTTCCTCGGAGAAGCAGATAGCGAAATGAAAGAACTAATTCCTTTACATAAAGATGCTAAATTGAAGTGTTTTCTTTATAATGCAGCCACGGCGAAAGTGCTTTTTGAAATGGAGTTTTAATACCGCGAAACAAGAAGTGCATTAGAGGTTTTAGAAGTTTAAAGTAGATGGGAGTCCAGCAGGAGTCGAAGGTGTTGGACATAAAAGTTTTTAACTGAGATTTAGAGGAGGCAAGGAAAGGTGGAGGGAAGTGAACTACTAACTTGCCCTCGAGAGGATGACACTGAACTGCCAGCTGCTCCCCGGAGGCTGCTGGTAAGAAAGATTTGTGGTTTCATGGGCGAATGTGAGAAGTCTGGGACTTTTCCTGAATAACTATTTGATATTGAAGTCAGATTATTAAAATATGAGCTTGAATCGCTTGTTTTCTCATTATCTCACCAAAAAAATGACAGAAGAGACAACAAGCGGCAGGCAATAAACCCATAATGTCACCAGTATGAGGCCTTCACCTCAGTCTGCCCGAGCCAGGAGTGTTTTCCCATTCCATTAAGCCTCCCGTGGATACAGCCGAAACACACACACACCAATGGGAAGGTCAAGCATAAGGTGACCCAGCTAAGCAATAGGATGAAATTACGTTTCTTACACAACCCTTGGCCCTGTGCCTGGTCAAAGCGATTGTCCCTGACATTGTGTGCTTGCTGGTGTGTGTCTATATGAGAGATTATTTGCGAGAGAGAGAGAGAGACAGAGAGAGAGATTCACCTGCATTGAATATCAAGTAAATGAATTATTTTTCCATGGAGGAGAGGAAAAAGGAGATGGTGAAATTAATCTGAGGAGCCAGCTGTCTTTGTACCTCGGCGCACTCCGCTGATGATGTATTCTCCTGTCCAAAGAGAGGATGAGATGAGTAAGTTAAACCCCCTCGTTCTTTACTGTTGTCCACAACAACATGATTTGAAGCGGAGGACGCTTATTTGGGAGGGTTGGAAGGTCAGATCGCTTCGGTTTCCTCAGATAAGTTTGTTTGAATTGAGTTCAAATTGAAAGGATTTGTTTGCGATGAGGATGATCTTTTTTTCTTTTTTTTTGCGTAATCGCTTCAACATTGAATCAAAAGTTCAGCGATGTAATGAGCAATGTTCCATAGTGGTGTCATATAGGGATAGATGAGTTATCGACCTGACTGATATTTGGCATTTTACCCATTATCTGTAAATTATTGACACATTCTTGATAAACTAAATGCGCTACTTCAGGTCTGATCTGAACAGGAAACACAATCCGTCGCCACAAACCAGGAAATTAACTACTCTCACAGTAGCTATGCAAACTATGCTAACTAAAACTGGAAAACAATAACTAATAAGGCTTTAAGATATGAACCTTAGTGGGCAATAAAAGTGACAGAACAGTGAAATAATAAGACAACAGAAGATGTAACTGCAAGAGACAAACTGATCAATCTCAGTAGATCCCATATAAACAGAGGAGTAATTTGATCATTCCTATTTCTCTTTTACATATTTACTCATAGTCACCCTTGTTTATGAAGAAGCCTAGTTATGAATGTCAGGTTATCTGCTATCACATGCTGTTAAAACATTATATTCAATGTATATCGGCCCCAAATATCGGCCTTTCTTGAGTATCAATAATCGGCTTCGGTATCGGCCTTTGAAGACCATATCAGTCGATCCCTAGTGTCATCCTTGTCCAAAGAGGAGAAAAAATGCAAGACAAGCAGTGTACTCTTAATACTGTATATTAAATATTCTACTTGCTTGCATTTCTAAGCCAGTATTCTGCTCCACTGTTCAGCATGTCCAGCCGTCAGTTTTCAAAAAACTCACTTGCTGAAGTGCACTAACAGTACTTCAAACATGGCTGCAGCATTGAAATAATTGAGTCCGCTTCCTGAAAAGAGCATAATATAAACTCGGAGAGAGCTTCAGTTCCTTCAGAGTGCCAAGTGAGAAGATATGACTCAACATTTTTTTTTTTTTTATCGTTTTTTGAATTAGTGAAGTAGTTGGATGTAAGTATAGATTAGGCAATCATATGTGAATTAGATGACCTTTTAGTTTCGTCAACACTTGGATGTTTTTTTTTTTTTTTTCTGCACTGGCCGGGAAAACAAACTCTTTTTGCTGAATTCCATTATGATCCGCACAAAAAAGTGCAACTCGTGGCGAACCAACTGGCAGGGGAGGTTTTGGTACAGGGAGGAATTCTTTCTGCTCGATATCTCCTAAAATACATATTTATGGCTACCTGGAGGAAGTGTCGCTCCCGAACAGCGATCGGTATGAATACAAACAACTCGGAGGAAGGAGGATGTCCTGCCATCAAATATGCATCACTTACTGTATAGATAACCTCTGGAACAAGAAAAGGGCAGGCTCTGATGTGCGCTATTAAAGTTGCAAACCATATACAGCTGATTTTTACAAGTTTGGGCATCTTTTTTACTCCATCTTGTTATATCTGAGCTTGTCAGTCAGTGGATCTCCACCTTGCCACAACACCCAGCCGACCTGCACACATGCTCCCAATTACCCCATCAGCTCCCAGGATATATCCCCAACCCTTAGCTTTCACTCTGTTTTGCTTGTTTTGGGGTGTACCCAGTTTCCCTGCTTCACTTTCAGACTTATTTTCTCTCCTCATTGCTTTCCTGCTGTGTTTTTGTGAACCTTGACCAAGCCAGCCTTGCTTCATTTCGGTTTTAATTTGAAACCTGCTCTGTCTACATCTTCTGTCACGCTACGGAGGTACATGTGGACCCAATCCTGTGCTTTTGCTACCATTTTTTTAAACCACCAGGCCTGAATTTGAAAGAGTCTGAATTTTTTTAACCCCTTGCGTCCAAATTCACATCCCTTCTCAGTTGATTTGCTCTGCAACGTGCATATCAAATGAAACCACACAACTTGACCTTTCCAGCAATAACAGCTGCTTGTCTGTGTGACAAAGTGTTGCTGTGCAAAAAAATCACAATAATCATAATTACAACCTGCATGCGGCTCCGCGTCCATCTCCACACCCATTACTTTAGTTTGAATTATTCATGAACTCGTCACTGCAAAGACATGTTAATATCCAGATATGTTCATATATATGCAATGCAATATTAACATATCTATACAATGGTATGTTAATGCCATCTCACAAAACTTAGCGGAATCGTAGCTTTGCAGGTATTCTTGTTGTATATTTGTGCACCCACTCGCAGAAGTAGAAGGCTCCTCACCACTTAGGAGGAATCTTTTGAGTTTTAAAAGGTTTCCTTGGGTAACCAATGCAACACAGGATGATAAGAGTCCTCCAGGAACTACTGTTGAGTTGTTCCAGCAACCTCCTCTCTGATTTGACCTGGTTGAAAAGTTTCTTTAGAAACCTCAGAAACAAACAGGGTCTTTCTGCCATTTTCACTCTCCTGCTTCTTGGCTGAACGTGCCAGAGTCCCTATCATTTCATAATCTATACCTACCACATATCAACATAACACCAGAACTCGCCCTTTTTTTTAATTATAATAAGTAGTGAGCTGTATGTGCACACTTCAGTGACTAAGATAATAGAATCTTTCCATTCTTGTTTCTAAGTCATACAGTGTACCAATATGGTTTTAATGTTGCCAGATTGCTGAAAATCTTACAGTTTTCTGAGGGGCAGGATTGATTTGCGCTTTTAAAAGCTACTGCACCAGTTTGTGCATCATTTTCTTATCTTATTATCTGCAAATCATTCATTCCCTCCTTGTCAATCAGTGTATTAAATACACCTGGCCTCATCCACACCTACCTGCACACATGCATCCAGTTACCCCATCAGCTCCCAGTATATAAACCTGGCCCTCAGCCTTCATTCTGTTTTGCTTGTTCTTGGTCGCACCCAGTTTCCCTGCTCCACTGTCAGACTTTTTTTTAGATATGAAATGATGGAAAACCTGGATAGGTTAGACTTTTCGAGAAAAGAAAAGCTGTACATGTATTGCTAGCTCTGATAATGACCACAATAAGAACTTTAAAAGTAAAACTAGCCTAGAGCAATGTTGGTCAGTCTACCACATTGGTCCAGATTGACATATTTCAACAACTAATGGATGGATTGCCATTATATTTGGTGCATATAACCATGGTGCCTGGATGATTTCATTTAATGCTGTCTGAACATCAAAGCTTCCAAAATCCAGTGAAAGTTGTCAACATGTAAATGGATTGGCATTCAACTTTGGTGATCTCATTGCTTTATGGTAAAATACCTGCAAAACTACGACACACAGCCATAAGTTGTGTTCCTATGTTGAGTACATATTTAATAAATTAGCATGGCGACATTAGCTCAGATTGCAGCCTTGCAGAGCAGCCAACATGCCTGTCGCCTCTTGTTTCCAACTATCTGACAGGCTTGTTGTGTTTTTGTTTCCTCCAACCATAAAAATCCTGTGTCTACGGTAGATAAAGCAATTTAACTCTACATGTCCACTCTGTAGATGGCCCTGAGCAGAAATGGAGCCCAAAAATAGCATGTTTATGAATCCCAGAATGAAACTGCCTTAACTATGCTATCCCAATTCATTTCATGGGGACGTATAACTACTTGACAAGTAAAATCCCACACAGCTCAATTACAGCTATATCCAGTGCACTTTTATCCATTTCCCCTGAGGACACATTGGTCAGGCTGTGGTGCAATAAATACATGAAAAATAATAATGACAGTTCTGGTTCCTGTTTCCATGTGGGTGTCATATACTCTGCATACCAAACAGTTTCTTTTATAGAAATCTTTCCCTCCCTCTGTCTCCTATTTTTTATTGTCATGCATCCGATATCATCTCCCTCACTCATATAATGACTAAACTCTTTATTCGATAAATTACTTTTTAATTTCATTCTCAGACGCCAATAATAGACCCGAATGCGCGCTTGTTCGCTGCCGTAGGATTTGTTCAATCAGTGCAATTAACACATCTCATTGGTATTGTGCTGCTCGTGTGGTTGTGAAGCGAGGGACCGGTGTGCAAACATTAGAGCTCCATACCACGAGCGCGATACATTACACTGTTTTGCAATAATGACCAGCACTCGTCACGAGCAGATGGTTTTTCATCTTGGGGCTGTATTTTCGCTCCAGTAGGTCCACTTGAAAGGTAAATTAGAACAGGGGAGTCGTGGTACTGCTCTATTGTACCCACTGAAAAGTGATCATTTTCTATGCATCACAGGCCTGAGTGCCTCCAGTACTCAAATTGAGGGGAAATGCCAGGGTGTGCCTTTGCCCATTTTCAAGAAAATATCCCCTTTTCTCTTAAACTGCCGACTCATTTCCTGTCTTCATTGCATTAAGTGCAGTTCCTCGCAATTCTGATTCCTGGCGTTTGAAATCTATACATTTATTTGGTTTCAACGCCTATTTCTGCTTGATAGCTCGGTTTGCATCAGAGTCTCCTCTTGTGTGACTCGAACGGTGTCCTGCAATCAACAGCTTGGATTATCAGACGCAACTAAATGCAACAGAGTCCATCTCTGGCCATTGCTCCTGAGAACTTGTTGTATCAGTTACATGTTGAGAAGTTTTTCCGTGAAAATGATCCCCTCCTGCATTAAAATGGCTTTGATGTAATTTTACACATGGCTCACCTACGACCCTGCTCCCTTTACATACATGGGATGTGGAACTTTGCCGGCTTTATCAGTCCATTAAAGTAACAGCACTCTGTCATTCAGCGTATGGTCACTTTGCTGTAAATGTTCCCCAAAGCAATTTTCTCATTCATAGCGGACAATACTTGAAGTAATGTATGATAAATAATAATGACAAAATAAACCAAACACTAAAGCTAAACTATTCCAAGCCTATCAAACTGCCCAAATAACTTGCAGCCTAATTTATTCAGAATTTCCTAAACACTGAAAACTCTGTCCATGTATGATAATAATCAAATGAAAGTATCCCAACAGCTGTGGTGGAGCTCAGTTTGTGCATCAATATTAGTGCTGAAACATGGGAAAAATCCTTCCCCGCATTGTCTTGCACATGCACCATGTTGAAAGCGATTATGGAAATGTCAATAGGTCTACCTCGTAAGAATGCTGGCACAACTTTTTGCACAAAAGTGACCACTCAGACATGAAACCAACACTTTCGGATGCTGTCAGATTAACTGTAAGGTTGTCTGAAAGGGGCTAACATTAAAATTACTGTATATTCCACAATGACAAGTTGTAATATTGAAGTAATTCAGCTGTACATGTTTTAACAAGAAATTCTGAGGAGGAATAAGACTAAAGAAAGTCCTACTGGTTCCTCAGATTTGTTAAGTATAAATCCCTGGAAGTCTGTGTTTTTTTAGACCATCATGATTAGAAATACAGTATAGCATATATAAAACATCACCATATAGGCATATATACAAAGCAAAAAACTTCATTTTCACTAAAGTGGGTCTTTAGCACCTAAAATGAAATCAAGTTTGAAAGTTCCAATCTCTCCCATGCATGTGACAGACATGGTAGCCATATGTTTCTTCGTTTTTTGGCGACCTTGATATATAATACTCAGTTAAGCATCATATGGCAGACTTGTCTCCTTATACACTTGATTTACAGCCAACTGTCCCTTTACAGGTCTGTGTCCCATTTGCATTGACCTGTTCCACTGTGAGTGCGCTCGGCGGGGAGTCGGCAGGAAGCACAGACGAGCCAAAGGAGGCAGTCATTTGAATGGCTGCATGAAATTAGTCAGGTGTTGGCGCTGCATGGAGCATATCAATAGCAGCCCCCCTCCTCCTCCGTCACCAGCAGCCCTCCCATCCATCCCCCTTCGCCCCCACCCTTCCTCCTCTCTCCAGTAATGTGAAGGAAACAAATGCATCTCACTAAGGGCTCATCATTCCACCCAGATGATGTTTGTTGAAAGCCTAATGACTGTGTCTGGCGGCACATGCGCAGCATGGCATGTGTCAAGTTTGTCTAAATTTAGTTTGCCCCTTCAAAACCTTGGATGCATCAAACACACTACATGCTCTTTTTTTTCTCCCTACGTCCTCCAAGGCACGTTTCAAGCTATTAGTTACACTCCAAAAAAGACCAAAAAAGCCAACATTGGCACCTTCATCTGTGTTTTTTTTTTTATTCATTTGAAGTGGGAATCTTTCATCTTCATGTTCAGCCATGTATATGTTGTAGTCATGAAACACAATCTGTGTTGACCTACAATTAATGAGCCTTTTGTAGGACTTGTATCGTAACCACTGAAGTGTGTGTTTACTTCTCCCAGCTCGACCTCGCTGAGAGCCATTTTTTCTTTTCCACAGAGCAACCATTTCCAAAGATGTTTGATTAATTTTTTTCCTCGCAAGGTATAATTTTCTTCAAAAATGAGACGGGCCCATTACGGTTATTTCGGAGCCATTTCATCTCGACAAACAAAAACACCGCCAGAATGAAGATATATTTGAAGGGTTGCTTACATGTGACTAAGCTGTTTGCGGCACATAAAGTGTTTTTCAGGGAATGCATTAGTGCATCCATCAAACCTGAAAAAAGTGTTCACTGAGGACTTGTTAAACCTTGACTTGAAAATCCATTTTCAAGCATATTTTTCACTTTTCAAATGACAGACTCTTTGTGCAAAAGCAACAGTGGTATTAGTCATTTGTTCAAATGTTAAATCTGAGATATGTTTACCCGACTAAGAACCACCTTTAACTGCATTTGTTTACTTCTGATGTTTCAACCCAAACTGAGCTCTTTTCCTAACCAATGTCCTCATACATTGATTTATTTGGAGAATCCCTCCACAGTATCAACAATAACTGCCAAAGACTGGTTTTCTATATTTGTACCATTTAAAATGGGTAAAATCTTCCCACAAACTCATTGACAACGGACCTGCCTGGAAACAGCACGTCCTCCATTCTGAATTAAACCTGATCATGTGCAGGAGGAAGGATTGTTGTTGCCTTTTCCCCCCACAGAGAAGGAAGCCGACTGAATTCTTAAACAGAATCAATCACAACTGGTTAGTATCATGAACACTTCGACACAAATTTGTCTGATACATTCAAGTTAACTCTGATCTTAACACAATGCCATCAATTTGGGAGGCCCAACTGTTTGAATAAGTTATTAGCAAGCATGCAACAAGCTTTGTTTTACCTTTATAGATCCTTTCCAGGTAACCTTTACTTTGTTTCCAGCTCTGCAGTGAGAATGAGATACTGCTACAATGGAGCATGAACCAGACCTTTATTTGCTCTTCACTGTACACAACACTAGAAGGCAGCCCTGCTGGTTTACATTTTAATGACAGTGCTCAACTCCCTTGCATGGAAATGTTCCACTAAAAAACTCCCCCTATAGCTATTTTGCAGGGGCACCATTGCTGTGTCCTGGGGTAGCATCACCCACAGTGATTGTTATTGGTTTAAAGAAATAGAAACAAGTCCAAGCGTTTTTGTTTTACCTATCGCAGACTAAAAATGAGATGTAGTCAGAGCATTCTCTAGCACTGACACAACAAGACAAAGATAAATGTTACACTAAAATTTGGGCCTGTCTAAAGACTTGATGCTTTTCTATAAAGTGCAATTTTGTTCTTACACTGTGCAATTTTATTTTATTTTTTTTGTAAGGACTTTTATTCTTTTGTATGTATGGCTTGTATAATGTGCTCTTTTGTCATATGCTGCTGACTCAAAGAGCTGCTAAAGTGCCTTTCATTGTTCTTTAACAATGACATTAAAGATCTATTCTGTTCTATGAGTGATTACAGGCAGTCGGCATGCGCTTTACAGTGGCTGTGGCTATGGCCATGTGCTGGGAACATTATTTCTCATCTGCAACAGAATTCCCACTTCATTACCACAAAAGGGACCCAGTGAACATACGTCACAAACTGATGAGCAATTTTTCTTAAGTATTACTCATTCATTTGTCACAAAGTACTTGAAAATCTTGCAGCGTATATACAGAATTGTTAGTAATTCCTTCAAGGAAGCGTGGGTTTGGACCCTTCCACAAGCACTCCACCACCTTATCCCCATCAGTGACGATTACATGTCTGAACAAAACTTATCCACTGCTGTATCAGATCAAAAAAGGCCTTTTATGGAGATTTCAAACAGTCTTGGAAGACACTTAAAATGAGATTCATTAGAAAATAGCCACCACTTGTCATTCTCTTTCATTCTAAACTCTGCTGTATACAGTATGCATGGTACACACTTTTATTTAATACACCAAGAGAGCCGACAGAGTAAGTCTTACCCGACACATGGAGGAATCAAGAAAAATAGATTTTCAAAAGACAGAGTGTAGGGGATAGGGAGGCTTGTTGACAACAGCTGGCAGACAACAATACATCTCCTGAAAGTCTTCATCTCGGGGCTGATGGATGATAGCGGGAGATGGAGGGGGTCTGAGCGGCAGCCGTTCTCCATTTTTATCTCAGTCATAAGAGAACTCATTTTTTAACACTCCTCCATTTGTTGGTTTACGGAACAGCGAGTGCACTCCTTAGTGCACTGAAGCACTTTTGGCCGGAAGAAGAATATTTGTCAGGTAGACGATATACATCTCCACTGGGTCTTAACATCAGAGTATTGTCATGACCCCCACTGAGGGGAAGGAACAATCTGCTGCAAAATGGGGAATATTTTTAATGGCAGTAACGTCAGGAAACCTACTGAGCCTCCTAATTGAAACCATTACAATTCTGTCATGGAAGCCAGTGCAGTCATGAAACCATCCACAACACGACATGGAGAGCAACACAAACCCTTACAATACCAGTCAACACCAAATGGAAATTGCAGAAGACGTGCCACTGAATGTAAAAGATCCATTTTTCTTCAACACATTGCTTTCAGGCATGAATGAAAGAAAATACAAAACATAATGGGCAGTCATAGATAATCTTAAAGAAGCTCCTGTCTTATGCATTCTGTAATAGCACTGCTGAATTTCTTGCACCAAAAAAAACCACAATGACTCGAACAGTTGGCGTCATAAGAGCCCATGACTTCTGCCACATACCAGAATGACTCCGTATACTCTATATATGAGTCATTTTTTATGTGAATAAAATCCATTTAGCATTCCGCATTTATAAAAATCCATTATTTTGGAGTCAGCAGTATTGTCAGAACGCAGCGAGAAAGTCACCTGTAATAATCATTCTGTCGGAAATTGAGTGAATGATGGATAGTGGCGCTGGGAACTTGTCTAAAAACACAGCACTCTGGGCTCGTAAATGCTCGCACACTGGGTTTGCATTTTGGTCCAAAAAGAGAACAGGATATTCCAATGGAGGAAATGAAGGCTTTTGAAAGAGATAACACTCTGATGTTTGAAAGTTAATTTTCAAAGCAGTGCGAAATCAGTGTAGGGATGCAAGAATTGGCGAAATATGCATCTTCTGAACGAGCTGCAGACAAAGCAGTTATCATATTTTTTTTAGTACAGACAAATATCCTGATCTGAGATGTTCCTAACTGATATAAAGGATAAATGTGGGGTTATTTGTTTTCTATTTGTGTAAAAAAAAATTCCCATTAAAAAAGCAAAACCAACAATGTGTCTCACTATTTTATGATTTTCCTCGCTTTTTGTGGCATCAACGCCCAACAAAATATCACGTATAGCTTACATTTGAGCCTCAGAATGTATTTTAAGTGGCCTTGAATGGTCTGGTTCCTGAATATATCAACAATCGAACTCCCTATGAGACTTACTGTTGCTTGAAATCCTTTTGCAGGGCCTTACTAAGTGTTCTGCAGGCAGACAGGCAGTTCTCTTCTCAACACTCACTTCTATTATTCGTAACATAACTGAGGGCTGTACTATGAAGTAATTTCAACATAGGCGACTTGACAAAAACTAAAGTAATGTAAAAATGTGTAAGGGTAAAATTGCTGCGACTGCAAATGCAATACAGAAATTCTGGCAGGAAACTGTTAATGGTGTGTTAATATATGTAGTTTACCGATCAATGCAGCTGCTTATGTCTAACATGACAGCTGCATGTTAAAGCTGTTAACCGTTAAACTTCATATATCTAAACATGATATTGTACTGGAGTAAAGCAGGATATCACTTTCATTTTTGGCCAAATCACAACACAAGTAGAATAATCACTTTTCTCATCTGTGTGCCAGTACCAGCAGTGTAAAACAATTCAATTTTCTTTATATAGGACAAATTCACAACATATATCATCTCACAGTACTTAGCATAGTAAGGTATAGACTCTTACACATTTTCATCAAAGAACACAGAACCCCACATTCCAAAGTAGCCTTGGATTCCCAATGAGCAAGCAGTCAGAGACGGTGGGAATTAACCAAAAAAAACTTGAATGGGGAGGAAAAAAAACAAAAAACCTCCAAAAGAACCAGGCTCAGGGAAGGTGGCCATCTGCCTCGATCAGTTGGGGTGAGTTTGGGGGATGAAGTGAGTGGAGGATAGCAGGAGGGGTTGGGGTAGGGTCTTGGCAGCAAATCAGGACTAAACACAAAACATATTTATGAGATTACTGCATCACCAGCTAAATACATGTCAGGTTCCCATGGCCACGCGACGCATATAATGTATACTGTAACTACATGGCCTCATTTAGTAGGATTACTAACGCACAGCTCAGCAGGTTTGCAGATATAACATGTTCCCTCAGCTGGGAATCTATGTCATCAAGAAACAATTTGGTTTAAGGTCGACGCTTCTTACATCCAATTTAAATCTGAAACATAACTTGCTCACCATGAAGATCGAACAGGTTAAAAAAAGAAGCCACCTTTGTGACACTAAAAGCTGTGACATTAAGCTCAACATACCTCGCTAACCCTTTAATCTTGCTTCGTAGTACAGCCCTCTGGCCTGGGTTCTCTCCCAGTTTGGAATGTCTGCATGACAAGCTCCAGGTGTGAATGTATGAAGGTAGGGGTTGATGATTGGTAGATGACCTGCAGATTACTGGCTCCTGGCCAATGAAAGACCCCAACAAAAGGAGCCAAGACGGTTTTGATTGATGGGTTGGACAGGATCTCAGTTGGGTTATGTTGTTTGTTTTCTTGACAGAGATCTGACTTTTTACTTTGGTCTTTGTCCACCCTGAGGCCAAGTTCAGCTCCCTAAATGTGTATCTTGTCAATAAACGCACCTATAATCAAATCTCAACAATTTGCTTCTGTAGCTGTTTGTAAAAGTTTGGTCACTTTCCTGTTGTGAGTTGATTCTTTCTTTCTTTATTTATTTAAAAGCAAAAATCCAACAGGAATAAATTGTGGGCTCGATGGGGCCTTATTTTAGCCTCACATCTGGTTGTCTGGCCAGGACAGTGTAGGTGAGATTGAAGACGGTGACCATGGTGTTGGTAATAAAGGAGCACGGCTCATTAATTTGTTTTTGGACAACAATGGAGGTCTGGCACTGGAGACTATGGAGACACAGACAATATTTGTGGACTTCCTAACAGTATTTTTCACAGGGTTTGTGGACAATGAAAACTAAAGTAAATATTGCAAGACCTAAGATGTCCGTCCAAGCAAACACTGAAAAGAAAACACCACAATTCCTACAGTGGTGGTGTGCAACATGGGAAAGTGAGCCAAAGTGTTTTTTCCTCCACACTGTGCAATAAATAGGATGTTTTGTTTGTATTTTACAGCTGATTTAGATAATGGCTCAATTGTCTCAGCCATTTTCCATGGAAAAATAATAAGCGTTTTCTGGTTCCAGATTCTGAGATGTGAGGATTGGATGCTTTTCTTCAAATAACAAAACAATCTGACTGAGCTTTTTGAAATTATAATTTGCTATTTTCCGAGGAATTAATGACAGAATCATAAATGGTTGCGATAACTGGAAGATGAAATGGTAGATAGAATATGTCACTAAAAATATTGACATATATGAATGAAAGGATTGCAGCTGAGACATACAACTGAGCATCATCTGCATAAAAGTCTAAATTTATGTAAAAAGGAAGATTAAATCAGACCAATTTAAAATAATGTAAGTTAAAGTTAATTGGCAACAGAAAACTAAAGTCGTAGCAAAAGATTCAGATAAAATGGCATTGGTAAACCAAGTTCAACATCGGAAAGTAACCTCTTTTCGTATTAATTATTACAAACAACTTGGGGCCTATTAATTTAAAATATTTCCCGCATTAGCTGTCCTGCTGTGATCTGTGGATGCGGCAACATCACTCTCCAAAGTCGCCCCGATGTTGAGTTTCGCCATGTTCCTGCTCAAGCTGTGTAACTTCTAGTTAGAGGGAATATAAATCAGATTTAAATCTTTCACCATGATGAGGGGGTTGTGCAACAGAAATGTAACTCCTAACAAGGCGAGAAGCAGGCACCAGCTGAAATTTGCAGTTGGAGCAGCCGGTGATACACACAAGGGCTCCCAGTATTGTAGAGGAGGGGGCCAAAAAAAGGGGGGAGCTGTTCCGAGGAAGTTGGGAGACAGAAGCAAGGACCCTGAGGGAATCAATAATCACAGTTGCCGACTGTGCAGTTGGCCTGCTCCTGTCAGTTATGCTGGCATGGCTGAAGCGATGGGCAGCTTAAAAGAAACAACTTCTCCATCTCGGCCACCTTCTTTCTCATTCTTTAATTAGGAGCGACCTTGGTCAATAAATAAATGGCTCATTGACCCCGCTATCATCGACCCATCTTCAAAGTATAAAGCCACTATTTGCCTCGTTGCTTTGTGCATCATGTCAGAGCAAAATGGAACCTTTCATGGCAGGGGATATGTAATGATAAGCGATTGAGCCACTAATAGCATTACATTAGGCCAGTATTATGTCATTGTAGTTAATGGCTAACTGCATGCATGCTCATTCAAGTTTTAACTATCTTTAAAGTTCTTTCCATGTCTTTTTTTTCCTCTCCAGCTCCACGTTTAATCCCTTAATGCCACCTCTTTTTTTTTTTTTCTTCTGCCTTTTTAAAATACCCAGAACAGCAGCGGTTTGTCTGCCCAGACTGGTTAATTTATAGGACGGGAATGTTTTTTGATGCTTTAGTCGTGCTTTGATGGACTTAAAGTGGACATTTTTTGATCTCTTGTGTATTTTTTTTATTGCTTTAAGAAGTGCACGCTTATGGCGGCCGCCTGCTGTGTGTGGTGGATCCAAAGCTCTAAAGATGGATTTTCATTCACTTAAGCTGCTCTTTTGTGGATGTGGTGTTCCTGCTGAAATTTGTCCGTGTGAAAGGCAGTTAAATTACATGAACTTGGTTTAGAGCAGCGGGACAGCCTTTGGTGAATAATCACACATGACTAAGCTGACTCAGAAACCTCTCGCTAATTGCAGATGCTAATTGCATTATAACTTATGTCTTAAGCTATAATTCCAATAACTCGCCGTATCAGTTAAAAGATATTGGATTTTTTTAATCAGTTCCTTTTTATAAGCAGTTACCCTGCAAGATGGAGTGCAGTAGTTTTTCAAATTCCTCATTTATTGCCAACATTTGATCATATGCCGTTGTGCATTTTAATGTCCATGTGCAATCAGTGGTATCTGGATCCTTAAACTGAGTTTTATTACTGCTGGTGTTGGGCAGCATGACTTTGAAATTTGAAACCACAACATTCTTAGATGCTGTGAAGGAAGCAGTGTGTTTCCCACCGATCCTGAGCACCAATCATACACTATATGTTACCAGTGTGTCCTGATATGAAAACAAGGTACTGATATGTGACAATATGCAATATGATGTCATTTTTACCATGTTGTAGTATCATGTTCACTGTCTTAGCTTAGCACGGTGAGCTACGGGGGTGTCACAAAACTCATGGTTCGAATTGTAGCTGGGTTTGGGTCAATGTTCACCCCAAAAAAGACGAAGTAAAACGTCTGCCAAATAAAAATGAAAAGAAGTATTCAGGAACTGTTCTCAATGGGGAAACTATTCTTTTATGTCAGCTGCCATTGACCATTTTTTATACTTTCCGGAATTTCTAGATTTCTAGTTAACCTCTTGAACCCTAAACTGTTGAACTCAGAAATGTTATAAAATGTTATAATGCCACAAGTCATGAAAGAGCAAAGAAAAAAATTATTTCTTTGATTTATTTATTTTACAAAAACAGGAAAAGCCCCGTATAAGCACAGCCTGCAATTCATCCTAGATCAACAGAACAGTCAGTGAATTTATGCCATGTGTTGGTCACAGCTGGCTCACTGATGACTTTTTCTGACTTTGTAAACGGGACAGAGTGGATTTGATCATATATCACGATTTTAAGCTTAGAGTTGGCTATGTTTTCTGACGAAATGTCATTTTGCAAATGAGTGGCTCAAATCCAACATTCATCTTGTTTTTAAAACTTGTGTCTCTGTTAAATGATGTAATTTGGGCAATATTTTTTTCATCAAACCTGTTTGCAGGCTTTGGAGTTGAGAGGTTAGCTACTTGAGAGCTTAGCCACTGATTCTGGATGTTAACTCTTTTTCAAAACAAGTAACTCAAGCAAGCATTTTTTGTTTTGTTTTTGAAAAATTGGGTATTTTTTTTGTCATACGTTGCTGTTTCCATTGACTTTCTAATCCAGCGCTTCTTATAAGTTATAAAAACACAGCTGTTGTCACTCTGTCTTACTGCTAGCCAGTGCTGGGAAGACTTGAAATGATAGAAGTAACCCTTTTATTTAAATGAGCATCATGGCTCATGACTGTAACCCAATTAGCCAAACTTCATTGGACATGCAATACCACTCTGTTCTTGTTACAAAAATAATTGAGCAAAACACATTTGATAAGGACTCCAGTTCCTCCAGTCATGCTCTTTTACCTGTTTTAACTAAAGAGGTCTTGACTCCACTCATTGGCTCTCTATCAGTGTTGTCTGTTGGCCTCAGACAGCAGCAGTGTGTAGTGTTGTCCTGTTTTTTTAGTCCCCCACTCTCCTCCTCTGTGCTTGTAATTACCTCTCCACCATGATCCCTTAATACCTCCAAGTGGGCAAAGACACCTCCAGGGTATCCACTAGTGTGTGTGTGTGTGTGTGTGTGTGTGTGTGTGAGTGTGTATGTGTACGACCATACACATAGGCTGGCCATTCCCATGCGAGTGGAGTGTGTGTGTGTGTGTGTGTGTGTGTATCAGTTTGTGTGCATACCCCGGAGTCCTCTGGGGCTTTTTGTGCGCTGGATAAATAATGATGAATTACAGATTGATTACCCAGGAGTGAAAGCCCTGGTATTAAACTTATTATAAAAGGCTGCAACCTGTGAGCTGTGTGTGTGTGTATGTGCGTGTGTGTGTGCAGGAGAAAACCCTTAGATTCTGCTTTGCTCATAATTAAAGGAGTAATATTTCTGGGTCATAAACATAAGGATTGGCAGCATGGGTTTTTAAACTATATTGATTGCATATAGCTGGTGTGCTCGGGGCGAAGCGGCCGCTATACAGAGCATCAATATTTTACCTGTATACTTAACACAAACGGGCTGAGTGGGTGGTCGAGTGGATGTGGCTTTTACGGCCAATGCAGAGTAATAACCCGAGTCGACCCGCATTTTGCGAAATGAGAGATGTGTTGTTTTTTATGCTCAGATGTATCGGCGAATTGCACAATTGAGCCCTCAAGAGTGTGTTCAACGCAACATGGTGATAAGTTTACATAGAAGAGGCAATTGAAGAGAAATACCCTCGCCGACTGTAAACGTGTGTCGCCGTGTGTAGCTGCCACGGTGCTGGTGTTTGCTGAATCCTAGCTGTTGCACAAAGTGTGCTGAACGCTATGGATGATGGTTGGAAAGATTCCCATGGTGACAATTTGGTGCACATTTCTTCCACTGAGATGGTTTAAAAAAAAAAGAATTGTTTGTCTGAGGACTCAAATAATGTGATGACAGCACATCCAGTAACACATATAATGATGTTTTTTTGGCTGACGTGAAGTGTCTGTATTTGTTTTCAGGCCAATTTGTATTAATCTGAGTTCCCCAATTATGATTTCCCATCTTTTAGAATTAATTGTAGCTGAAGAAGCTTTAACAACTTGGCTTCTCTCATCATCAGGTATTTTCTTTCACTTTGTGTTCCAGCCAGATCACCAAGGTCCTCCGCTGCGTTCCTTTTAAATGCTCATGATGTGTGCTTCTGTTTTTATGCCTCACACTGCTTTTCTTGATACTGCAATAGTGAGCTTTATGGATATTTTCAAAAGGATATGTAACATTCAGAAGTTATGAGTGCCCTTAATTTTCCTAAATCGCATAAATAAAACACTTTTTTTAGGGTATATGTGGAACAGTTGATTGCACTTTAGCTCTTCTGTTGTAGTGTGGAAGGTCACTGAGCCTGCTTATAAGTATGGAGAAGGCCACCAGTTTCAACGGGAGGGACTCACATGCACAATCCAATACATAGAACTGATCAGCTTGGATGACAGCAAACATATAGGGGTGTGACTTAATTCGCTGCGAGCAACTATTTGCTGGTTACATAGCAAATAGTTGTTTGCTACGATATTAATGGTACATTTTTGTTCAAACCCTTCCATACTGTATCTTCTAAATTGTCATATTTGATTCCATGATGCTTATTGTTGCAGGTGGTGCTTTAATCTTGTTCTGTTAAGCACTTTTGGGGTGCATGTTTGTGTGAAATGATATAGATTATGTTACAAAATTTTCATGAATAGTCAGTGTATTTTTGTTTTCAGTGCATATTTGGAATGAGTATGCATTGATTAGCATGGCTCGAAATGATTTTGCAATAGGTCGCATGTGTATTTCACACATCCTGAAAGTGAAACACTAACTATTTAACTGAAATTGCTCCAAAGAGAGACACTGATTGGTCCACTGCGATTTGACGTCATAGTGAAGAAGAAGCTTGAAGCCTAAATCACTGCTGCCGCACAGTTATCAAAAAGAATGGGCTTGCAAATACATGTGCCTTCTGCAAGTCGCTGTTAGTTTCAGGGTCAGGACCTGAAATGAACAAGAATTGCTGTTTCTTAGAGCGAGCTGAGGTGGTTGGAGACTGATTAGGATGTCTCCCAAACACCTCCCTCTGGAACTATTCTTTGAACTCTCAACTAGAAGCCCCCGCGAGCCAATCCCGAGCACACTGGAGGGATTACATATCCTATCTGGCCTGGGAAAGCCTCCGGGCGCCCCAGAAGGAGCTGCAGCACGTGGCTGGGGAGTACGCCTGCTGCCACAGCTGATAAAGACGGATGGAGGGATAAAATCACACTCCCCCTTTGAGCCGCTGCCTCTGAACTTTGTCCACAACGGTTTTTTGTTTTTGGATCTGATGGTCTATTGTAAGATTAAACTGGACTTTTTCTCGTTGACATTTCCAAGCAATCAGTTTAATGTGCCCTATTAGGCAGTCTGCTGTTTGGTATTTTACGTCTCGCTCGTCGGAATGAATGCTTTTGTTTTTGTGTCGCAATTGTTGCACATCACAAGTATTAAATTACGCTGCAGGGGGAAAAGGAGTTCTTGGAGGGAAAATGAAATATTAATTCACAATGAAAAAAGTCCTACAAACTCAAAGTTTTTCTCCCAAGACAAACAGTCTTAACAATGCAGTAATGACAGTAAGTCATTTTTATTGTGGATTTGAAAGCCTCTTCTCCATCCGCATGGCAGACATTACCCACTGTACTTAGCAGAGCATCCATACCATATTCAGCAGTGGTTATTTTTAATCTTTTTTTTTCCTGCCACCGCCTCACACACCTTTAACACCCAACATTTCTTAAATCCCCTGACCTCCTCTTATGGGACAAACAAGAGATTTTGCACCTATTTTGCACCCTCCAGCTTCACCCAATAGAATATAACCTGCAAAAACCCGCCTTTATTCTCTCCACTATATCTCGTTCTGTAAATCAAGCAAAGTTCCAACAAGAGTAGGTTAAAAGCTGGTATTAACATGGCTTTAGTTTTATTTAAATTTGCAATTGGATTTGCTTAATTCATCGTATTGCAGTCTGTGCAGCTCTTTGTTTAACTCGCCATATTGAAAGAGAATCAAATGAAAAATGGGTTTGAAACTATCTATTTTATTTGATTCACAGTGGATAATTACCTTTTAATTTAACTTTCAATGTTTGGTTTGCTGCTTTACAAACTGATTTTGTCGCGAAAATTAAAATGACTCAATACTGTGTTTTTCCATTTCTATGTTTTGCATGTGGTTGGACTATACCATTGGGGTCATAGAGTCACATTATGCTGCCCTGTTTTTTGGAGGATTTGGAGACATGTGAGCATTACTCTTAGACTGAAGCATTGGGACAGTGTGTTGTTACTGTTGTTGCTGTTGTCATAGAGATTTAATAGGGTAACAACCATAGAATACAACTATACTAATAATATGTCGCTCTCATGTGCATAATGAATCCTCCAATATGGTGTAAATGAAAGAACAAACAGACAATTTGTCATCTATGGTATGTCAATAGTGTCTAATATATAGTGTATTTGATGAATTATTGTGTAGACAGATGAGACAAACTCCCAGGATTCTACACTGCAAAAAGTTTATCGAAGAAAGAATCTCATTTATCCTTCTGCTTTGGTGATGTCAGTCGACTTTTATGGTTTCTATCAATTTGAAATATCACTTTGTCCCTTTCAACTGCTATTCTAATTTCTGCAAAAGGGCAAACATGAAGTTTGCTACTTCTTTAGCATTGTGCGCTGATGTTATGATTTCTTCAAAATTGCAACTCAACCACCATTTTCCTCCAGTAGAAATGCAGAGTAAAGAAAGGGCAAATATGCTTTGATAAAGCAAATACATAAGTATGAAAGATTGTAAACTTTAAACTGACTCTCCTTGAAATTAAGTTGCAGCAATGCAAACTGCTTATGTACATCAGCTGCTTGACTATTACTTGTTATATTAACTTGGACAAACTTGATTCAACCAAATAAAACAATTTATTTTAGTTGGTCCAACAATTGTCTTTTTCAGTGTAATGGTACAGTCCAACCACATGTGCAAAAGACATGAATGGAAATTTCAATAATAAGTCTTCAAACCCATTTTGATGGTACAAATTGAACAAAGACCTACAGCGGGTTCAACCGACCCCTTTCTCCACTTGTTGTCATTATCATTAGGCATCCACTCATTCTGGCTAATTATTTCAGTGCAATAATGGTCCATACTTGAAGGAAGAAACCAGTTATTCGTGGCTACTTCGACTGCTTTTTTGAAGAAAAAAAATGGTTTTCTGTTTATTCTCCAATTTCTCCAGTCAGGGCTGCCATGTGGGAAACAGCCTTCGCACCATAGGGAGCTTTAAAATGTCCTCCACGTCTGGGGGTATCAAATGATCATGCAGAGCAATCATCAGACTGGATGGCTTCCTAGAAAGCAACACGCTTTCTCGAAATTCATATTTAACCCTCAGCGACTGTGGGCGGAAGTTCTTCCATCGACTTTCTAAAAATAAAGATATCAAGGGAGAAAAAGGGAAATAATGAAAGACTTCGGGGCTCATTTGGAACATCCATTGCGCAGAATTGCCGGATTTTGTGCTCGTCACTCCAGGATGTGCACATCTTGTCCAATTATATCTCGGATACAAGTGGTTTTCACATATGGCGGCTTTATAAACATCTGCTTATAACACAGTCGGTGAAGTGCAGCACAAAGTCATATCATTTCTGCAATTTGTACAGCAAGAGTTTGTTCATTTTTTGGCATGTTTTTGGGTTGTTGTTTTTTTTTTTTTTTTTTTGCCTGTTCCTCTTTGCCAAAGTAAACAATTTGCAAATTTCGCTGCTGGTGCACCTGTAAATTGGACAATCTGTGGCCCCCTTTGAAATGCTTGCTGCCTCGTGTCGCTTTGAAAAGTGACATGAAGGCCGGCACTGTCAAACCTGCTCTAGTCAAACCCATGCCGTTGACTGGCATTTGAAATAACGTCGTCTCCTGTGCATTTTGCAAAAAGTGATTTACTTCACTTCAAAGCTCAAAATCCCGCTTTCATGTTGCTTAATTGCGCCCACTTCGTCCACACTGTGTAAACTGTGTATCTGTTGAGCGCATTTGCATTTGTTTCTCGTGCTCAATAAGACAAAGAAAAAAGCCAATTTACTTCAATAACTGCTGCTATTCGCCGAAGCCAGCGAAGACAGTGGGCAGCCCGGCCTCCCTCAAGCACTTCTCTTCATCGCAGCAGCGCAAATGACACTTGGGAAACAGTGATGGAGAAATATAAAACACAACCAAGAGGCGATATCTTCTGTGAAGGGGAATGATGCACAGGCTTGTTTGGTGGATACCCAGGAGGGGAGATCTGAGTTGATAAAAAACCAAAGGCCCATGAGAACCTGACAGGCTCCCCAGGACTCCATGATCACCACCTTCACAATGTTGTCTGTGATTATTTTTAACTTCCGTGCAGTGATTGATGGCGCCGCCGACAACTGAAGGTAATTTTCGGGAGCTTCAGGATGTTTTATCAGCAGATACGGAGCGCTACATGAGTAGCAAAATTTAAAAGAACTGTGCAGCATGCAAATATAGTTGATAAATATTCTTTTCTGTGCGCCAAATTTTGAATAATTTAGTGTTTTCTGCAACTGTGGAAGAAAAATGTTAGAAAGAAATTAAAATGCAGACTTGTGATTTTACCATATTTCTCCTCATCCGCTGCAACTTCTGGGAAGTTTGACTCCCAGCCTGAGTAGTAATCTATGACTAATACTAACCTTATTTATACAGCACTGACTTATAGTCCTTTGCAATTCTGTGTGTGAATGTTTAAAGTCTTCCACGGGCCGATTGAATCTGGAATCGATGAAGTGATGTAGGGTTTTCGATTTAAAACGTCTTTCATGCAGCTTCTTTCCTTCTGCCTGAGGTTTACAGCCACCTTGACTCCATCTTGACTCTGAGAGCTGCACTGGAATGGATCAAATCGCTGCAAGGAACTGTTCATTATGATGTTGTAGAGGTGACATCACTAACCAAGCATCTGAGAAAATGTATCCGTTACATCATATCATCTCACTTTAATGTGAAATGATTAAAAATTGGATCATCGTACAGTAAATGCATTGCTTGAAAGTTGAACTGTTGGATATTTGCACCGATGTCCAATTAAAAATGAGAAGCTTTTATTAGTATATTAAAAATACAGACCCCACAACTCAATGCAACTCAAGTCAGAACAGATTTTATGAATTACTGAGATTCAAATGTTGTATTTCTTCAATCTATCTAATATCTATACTTATTTTAAAAGACAAACTCCTCAAACTTCTCAACATGGATGATACCAAATCCCTAAATGAAAAACTATAAATATATTTCTTAACTACAAGCAGAGTTGGTCCTGACAGACATTTTTGCGTCTATTATCCAACTCAATCCAGTGTGATATATTTTTTGTGTCTATATTTGTTGTATGTATGTATGTATGTATGTATGTATTTATCAGTGAAAGCTTTTTTTCTCCCTGATTTGACATTTAAAAATAGAATAGAAAAATATACAAATACTTTATTGATCCATAAGGGTAAATTCTGGAAAATAACATTTTTTAAAAAGTGTATATGTGAAAAAAAAAAAAAAAACTATACAAGATAGTTTATATATATATATTTCCTACAGAAATATTTGATTTTTTAATATTTCTTTTATTTGATTTGTTATAGGCTCTCCTTTTTTCCAGATCCACAACTGCCATCTTACATTGGACGTCTTACTGTGTCATAGTTTTTACTCTTTTTCTTGAAAAACTCTTGTGTGATTTTGACACGGAACAGTTCAAATGATAAAGTTATATTACCGGCATTTTAGCAGCAAATAGAATGATGGGTGGGAAAAAAAGTTATTAAAGGTGTCTTTGATGAGAGATGCTGCAGAATCCAGACAGAAGCTCGAACTGAAGGTTCCAAAACAGTCAGTGTTACAGTGTAATGGATTTAGTCAGCGGATTGAGGCTGCTGCTGGTTGAAGGACAGTGCGAGCGGAGCAACACTGGCCTCCCACTGCCATGTCAGAGCTGAGGGATCCTCGTGCCCGACACTGTGCTGACTTACTAGCATTAGCCGCTTTCTCCGCTTTGCCCACTGAGAGATGCTCCTTTAGTGGAACTTTGTTATTTTTAGCCTGCGTGTCATCTTATTAAAGAGAGCTGGTCTAGAACTAGAAACAACTTCATTTGGTCTGTATAGGTGGATGTGGACTGAGTCAGTTATGAAACCATCGGGCTCAGTTTAGATGCTTTTAGGCATCGAGCAGTGTTTAGTGCTTTAAATGGACAGAAGCGGTGCCATTGCTGGAGGCTGCTTCCAGTCCGACTGTGCTACATGTTGCTGCTGTCCACCTTTCTAACGTCATTTTTGTTAAAAGGTGCTGGGTGAAGGTGAAAATGAAATTTATTATAATATACAATCAGGATAATTTCATGACCTCGACCTGATAATTGAACTTGAAATTGAAAAAAAAAAATATCCACCAACATCATTTCAGACTGTCTCGGGATGCAACTATTCGTTCATTTAGATCCTGCTCTCAGAACATTTTTGCAGTCTAAAAGGACCTTCGCAGCTCATATTTTAGCAAAAAGACATTCCATCCCGTCTGCCTTTGCTTCCATACAACATGATTGCACAACTATTTCCTTTCTGTCTGGGGCACTCAGCTCAAAGTCTGTTCTTTTTCGACCAAGAAGGTGCAGAGTGCATTCAGTCAAGATGCACCTGTATATAGGTTCATATTTAAAGTACTTTGCATTTGTCACTTTGTGCATTTTGTCGACTTCCTACTCTTACCTGGCTACATTTCAGAGGGGAAGACTGTGCTTTTTATAGCTACGGGTAATAATCTTTGGAAGGCTCCACATTTTATCCCTTTTTGAACAATTTAATCTAAGTGTCCCCAGAATGCATATGTCAGGTTTCAGCTGAGCACAAATCATCATTTTCCCATTTAATACCCCTAATTTTAGCCCACTTTCAGTGTACGTAGCTTTAAACGGAACTGAAGAGACCCATCTTTCTTCATCTACTCTATTCTCAGAGTGCTAAATAGGAGCCAAGAGAGGAAGGAGGAGGAGCTAGCAGGGGGCGGGGCTTACCATGTTGCGTGGCAAACACAAATGGCTAATTCAGATCATTTTCTGACCTATGGAGAAATTTTAAAAAATGAAGAAAATGATCTCATTTGATATTTTCTGGGTCTCTGGACACACTGAGGTCATGTAGTAATGTTGAAAAACGTTAGTGTTTTGCACAGATAAAAGCTGGGATATTATTATTTCTGTTAAATCACTTCTTAAACCCATTTAAACACTCGCTTTTATGTGATGTTGTCTACTTTTATTGACCTTATAGTACTATTTTTATAGCCTATTTTATCGCCCAAATGTTTTTTTTTCTAATATTTATTTCATTGTTCATTTTATTCTCTTTTACCCTTTATTTATTTATTTACTTATTTCTTTATTTCACTTATTTACTTTAACTGCTGTTGTTATAATTTCTAGCCTTGTGTTTATGGTTTCACCCTCTATTTTCTTTTTTATTCAGTTTGTTTTTTCCCTTACATGGCTGTGACATTTTATTATTTTATGTGGTGTCATTGCATTAATTTATTTTGAAAATCTTTGACTGTGTTTGGACCAGTCAGCCTTTTGTTGTTCAGTGCTCTTACTGAATATCCTTCTTTTCTTTTTTTGGCTTGTCTGTAAAGAACTTTGTAAACTCTGCTTTTTAAAGGTGCTGTACAAATACAGTTATTAATATTATTAATAAATGGTACATTAGGTGAGGATTTTCAGCTTGCAGTTAATTAACACATTTTGAGTGCTTGTGTGATGGTTTTCAAAGTGGAATTTTACCAATGCGTCCACTGAAGAATTAAAAAAAAAACTTAATTATTAAGTTCACACCACTTGCACCATGCTGTGGAATAAAACAAACATACCATTGGGGTACTTCCTCCCTCTTGGTAGCCTGAAACACCAACTTCATCAAGTGGAGCATGCAAGTCTTTTTTTTTCGAACACAGGGGTTAAAAATACACCCTAAGTCAAAGCCGGCGGTCAACACTGCAACGGTTTCAGTACAATCACCGAAGGCGCCCTGTTTCATGGCTGAGCAGATTGTAAAAAGCCACAAGCTGAACACCACCAGTGTAAATGCATGTGCTTTCTTTGAAAGAGTGGAATGTTGATGTCCTTGCCCTGGTTGGATAATTATAATATTTGCTGACACATACTGTACCTTTCCTGTACTTTTATTATTTTATACAGTGCTGTGCAAAAGTATTTATTCTATTTTTGCATATTTGTCACGCTTAAATGTTTCAGATCCACACAGAAATTTTAATGTAAGACACAAAATGCAGTTTTTAAATAGTGATTTTATTTATTGAAAGAGAAATGCTGTCAAGCCCACACTGCCCTGTGTGAAAACGTAATTGCCAACCGACCTACCAATCTACCAAATGACCAGATTCATTCAGCAACTGGGTTCATTGTCACCAGCCACACTCGCATATGATTCCTGCCAGGCTTGCTGAATCTAAACATCACTAAATAGAAGCTGTCTGGCATTTTGAAGGAGCGAAAGGGTCTCAAAAAGCAGCACATAATGCCACATTCTGAAAAGATTCAAGAACCAATGTCATTTACCTTTGTCAGTCTGGAGGGTTACAAAGCCATTGCTACGGCTCTGGGACTCCAGCAAACCACAGTGAGAAACTTGATCTACAAATGGGGAAAACATGGAACAGTGCAGATGAAAATCAAAAGGCCTACAGGCCTCACTGGCCTCAGTTAAGGTCCGTCTGGTTCCACAATAAGGAAGACACTTGCTGAAAATGGCATCATAGGGGAGCTGTAAGGTGCAAACCACTACTGCCAAAAAAGAACATAAAGGTTCATTCGGCATTTGCAAAAAATACCTGGATGAGTCCCAAAACTTTTGGGATAACATCCTGTGGACTGATGAGGTGGAACTTTTTGGAAGACATGGGGTCCGTTACTTCTGGTATAAAGCTAATACTGCATTCCACAAGAAGATCATCACACCAACAGTGAGCCATGGTGGTTTAAGTGCGATGCTTTGGGGCTGCTTTGCTTCCACAGGACCTGGACAACTTGTCATAATTGATGGAGCCATGAATTCTGCTCTGTATCCAAAAATCCTCCTGGAGAATATCCACTCATCAGTTCATGACCTAAAGCTGAACACAAATGGATTACGCAGCACGACAAAGACCCAAAGCACACAAGCAAGTAAACCTCTGAGTGGCTCAAAAAGAACAAAATTAAGGTTTTGGAGTGGCCGGGTCAAAATCCGGACTTGAATCTAATTGAAATGCTGTGGGAAGACCTTAAAAGGGCAGCTCATGATGAAAACCATGCAATGTGACAGAATCAAAACTACTCTGTAGCGAAGAGTGGATCATGGCCATGTAAAAGACTGATCACAAGCTATCACAAACATTTGAAGTTGATGCTGCCAAGGGTGGCCAAACCAGTTATTAGGTTTAGTGGCCAATTACTTTTCCATAGGGGTGATATAGGTTTTCAATAATTCTTCAATAAACCACAATTTAAAAACTGCATTTTGTGTTTTGTGGGTTGTCGCTGTATAATATTCAATAAATATAAATATTAGTTTGATGATCTGTAACATTTAATAAGTGTGAAATTAAATTGTCTCGACTGGGGAAGAACTCTGCAGCAGTCAAACTGAAGAACTTCCTGATAATATTCAGTCTCATCTAATGGAAAAAAATTCAGCTGACGAGGCCTAAAGATGCAGCCACATGTCGACATGAGAAGGAAAACGCTAGAGGATGTTCCTCTTCTGCAAAGAAGAAGTGCCTGAAAGAACATCGAGCGAGAAAGCTGGATGAACCGATGCAACCGAAACAGCCTTATAGATGTTCTCAAAAAGACTGTTCAACAGCCGTGAAGTATTCTGTGCCAGCTTTAATGTTATATTTATGACATGTCACAGTTATGAGGGAGTCTTTTGAGAAATTTCTCCGCTATAAGAAGGGATAAAAAAGAAAAAAAGCCCCGTGTTTGAGAGTTTGAACTTCTACACGGGGTTCAGTTACAGCAGTTCAGGGTAATATAGGAACATGTGCAAAAGCAGGGTTTGCTTGAAAGATAAAGACAGGATTTAGCCACACGAGCAATGCCTATTAGAAGGATTAATTGTAGTTGATATGAAGAAAATTAAATAATATTGCCTGCTTTATATTTAGTCAGTTTTCATTGGATTGGACACAACCTTTATTCTAATAATATCCTAAGAGGTGTCTTTTCTTTGTGTGCCATTGATTTAAAACTGCAAAACAAGTCACTTTTTAGTGAAGTCACTGCTGTATGATTAGAGTGCAAAATCCGTGACTCCAAGGGAAGGATCAATGTGATTATTTTGGCAGAAAACAAATGCCCGATGTCAGTTTGTTTTCTACACTGAGAGGCTTAGTTTCTGCCAACTGAACAGCAACGTATCATTGTCTGCGTTTTATCATTGCAAACAACGGAAGCATTTAGAGCTCTCCTTCCCTTTAAATATATACATTTCTCTTTATCCCTTATGCACTTACATCTTAGTGGCCAATCTGATTGTTCATCTGGTACTCTGACAACTTCCTCCTCCTCTTGGCGTTTCGGTCTAGACTTGAACTATCAGTCAAATGGTGAGGAATTAAGGTAAAGAAGCAGCCACACGTTGAAGGTTTTCTGATGTTGGACTGACATCCGAGCTGGAAATGTTGCGTGTCAACTGACCAGAGGGCGGAAAATTCACATTTGACATTTGTAGCAGGTTTTGGTGCAGATAAATCCACACATTCCATCACGTGCCCCGCTACTACACACACTCACGCTGGCTGTCGCATGGCTCTGTCCCCGGGGAGACATCCACCGCCTTGAAGTCTGCTGCACCACCAATTGCAATCGTCCAGGGCTCAGAGAACAGAACGACTGCACCCTGCTGTATCTAAATATCACTACCACTGCCGATGTGTGTGTCTCACTCACACGGATCCTGCCTTTCATAGTGGAAGCTGAAAAATGATTAATTATTTTCCCAGAGATTTTTTTGGCTCCTTATTACCATCACTTAACAGAGGTGTTGTGCTTCGCCAGCAGATATTTTTACACTGGGTCTGGATATCAAGATGCACATATCATATGTAGCTACAGCGAGGCTTCTTGACATCATCTCCCATGATCGGATCAAAACCCGAGAGGTTCTTGTTACACGGATTGCGCGGAATCAGACGAGGGGAAGACAAAAATGAGAGGGAGTGGAAGAAGAGCAGAGAGTGGAACAGAGGGAGGCTGAGGGGGGAAAAGAAGCAGTCTGACTAAGCAAGACGAGCCTGTTATGAAACAGCAATAGGCTGCACAGCGACTGGCTTCTCCGATTGATTTATAAATGCGAGCTGACAGCTGAAGACGAGTGAAAACAAACTTTCTGGTTTGGCTGCCAACAGTCGTCGCGGGCTCGCAGGCGTATAATTTACTGTCATGTGATGCAAGTTGCAACAATGATTCCGGCTCGCGGTTAATTCAGCTGAATAAAATGTAATAAAAGTGGGTTTTTTCTTTCTCCATCTGTGTTTTCTTCAGGATGAGATGTACAAAAAATCCCTTTTTAGCAATCTATTTTTCTGTGGGAATGTAGTATTTGTTCTTTTGCAAGCATTTATACACTGATCAGCCACAACATCATGAACACTGACAGGTAAAGTGAATAACATTGATCATATTGGTACTATGTGGTGTTCTGCTGGAAAACCTCAGATTATGGCATCCATGTTAATGAGACTTAGACACCCAAATAAACTTTGTCCCATTACAAGCACACTCCCTCATGCAAATGGAAATCCCAAATGTCACTGGCCTACCCCTGCAGTAAAATGCACCCCACCACATGGCAACAACATCAAACAATCAGGAACATGTTGAGGAACATGAGAATGGTCCAACATGTTGATCTGACCTCCAAACTTCCTTCACCCCATTCTGATCAAGCATCAGGAGGATGCAGTGGAACAAGTTTGATTGACAGAGGCCCCACTGCACAAGCCAGAGCACCCAAAGGATCCAGTGCCAACGTCCTGGTTCCAGACCCCATAGGACACCCTGAGAGGTCCTCTTGTCCATGCCCAATGGTTCACAGCATTTTTGAGCACATAAGGGGGACCAACACAATATAGGCAGGTGGTCATAACGTTGTGCCTGATCGGTGTGTATTTTTGATACGATAGCTTTGATAATATTCTCTTGAAATCAATTACTCAGTGACACCTGTCAGTCCAAAGATGCTCAAGAAACTGTCTCATTTCTTAAACCTTGCTTTGTGGCAAATTCATGTTTTGTACGTCCCCATGTCCATAAGGGTGCAACATATATTTTGTCATTCATCTAAGTCCATGTGGAAACCTTAGCAAACGTCCATATACAACTCATATATGGTGACCTTGCAGACTACATGCACCATACCAGGAAAACAAATGGTGCATAAAACTGTACAAAAAGATTCTCTGTCATCCTCACCTTTATGCTGCCAGACTTTGAAGGTGCTTTGATTTGTACTTTCTGTGCATGGCATACAAACTCAGCGGGAAGTTGTGGATTCTCCAGAAATACCATGCTATGTCCACCCACTGTGCTCGGTACACCTCGGGAACAGTCGGTGCTACAGCTAAATCTTGACTTGCTCTTCATCACGACTTACCTTCGTAGTCCAAGTCGATATAAGTGCTTCTTTCATTGCTTGAATTGAGGTATCCAGGCAATGATGATGGTAATGGTGTGAACCCACTCGGATTTTTGCAGTTCAAATTTGATTATATTTGAAATTTCCTTACTGGTATGTGAATCTTAAGAGGTGGCTCCTCAAGATGAACTCCCAGAGCTGCAAATTCCAGAGATACTATAGAAAAGAAGACTGCAAGAAGATGACCTATTAAAAAAAGCAACAAAAATAACAACAAAAAAGCCTCATAAACTACACAAGAAATTTCGAGAAAGGTTATAGTCTCGTCATTGCTGTTTTTATCCGCTGCAGTTTTTTGGCCACATCAGTGGACATTTAAGTCGCATGATTCACGAAGGTCATGATTTATTTGCTTGGACTGCTTCCGTTGCACTGTCGAGTTTACTTTATTTTATTGATTCACCAACTTTTCCACTTTAGCCAAGTAAAAGAAAAACGTTTTTATTCCATAATGGACTCAGGTCTTTTATATTGTCTACATTTTGCCTCGTGTCTCTCCTAAATTTCAAAGCACTTTATATTGACTTGAATGGTACCACGCAAATAAACTTGCTTTGGCTTTTTAGCATTTCTATTCAGTTTGGGGTATTTTTCGTGCACATTAATTAAAAAGGTACATAATAATGGGATGGAAATGCACTTAACACTGCCCAAGTTGAACCTTGGTAGTGGTGGCTCCAAAAATATAGTTGTTCTCTATGACAATGGCCCTTAGCAACTCAATCTGACTGATATAACGCTACAATATTGTTTGTTTCACCCATTCTTGGACATTAGCATGGCCAGCTCGCCTGTCTGTCCTCACATGACAGATGTGGCTGTAGTCAGAAGAGAAAAAAGAGTCTTCTTGGGTATTAATTATATCAAAAACTCAAATATGAGCAGCATGTACCTGCAGAATATATTTCACTAGGAAGGTATCATATCCACTTTATGGATCCAGATAAGACATGAACCCAGTGCACATAATTTCATATGGAGCCTCCTTCAATTCTATTTATTTATTTGACATGACCAAACAACAAACTTATGCCGTCTGAAATTTCACATTGCGCTCGCCTCGGCCAAGTCGTGTTACTTAAGCGGGCGTGCTTTGCCAAACAAATGTCAACTGCCTTTAGTCACCCCTGCAGCCTGCACACACACACACACACGCTTTCTGACTCTACCTCATGCTCGTCTTCGCCTCTCTCCCTCCTCGGGAGACTGATGTAGTGGCTGATTGTGTGGGAAGTTCCTCTGTCATCGTTAGCAGGGTTGGAGGCACTTGTCAGGGGCCACATTAGGAATTTCCTATGAGCTCCCCTTTGCCTTCGCCAGTCATGGTGAGGGGTCAGCGGCGCACTCATCTAATCAAAGGAAGATGCTGATGAAGGTCAAAGCCTGGACATGAGTCATTTTTTAGGTTTGCAAAATGTAACTATGATGCATTAAAATACACAAGTGCAGACGAGGAAACTAGCTTAAACCCTGAATAATTAACCATTCAGGCAGCAAAAAAGGTCAGTCGCACAAAATGAGATGTCGCTGCTTGGCTTCAAGCAGAATGACAGGCGACCAATCAGCAGCCTGTTTGGCAATGAGTCATTAATGGTAACTGAGAAAAACAATGACTGGCAAAAGGTTGGAAATGTGACTAAAAAAGATTACCTGCTCACACAGAGGGTGTGAATTATTGATTTATCCAGCAACTGTTCTGTGTTTCACGTGAGCTGGGTGCTAATTTCAGACCCCGCTCACGAGCCTGCTGCTGTAATGCCAGCTTTTAATCCCTATCTTAATGCTTTAAAAGCAAGCCTCAAGTAATTCTCGAAGAGTGAACAAGGCAACATGCATTGCACGAGAGGGCCGTCGCTGCAGCTACGGGGCACGAATGCAAATCAGCTGCTTGCTGAACCGGCAGCAAAATGACCGACATCAGAGGAAACAATGAAGAAAAGAAGCAAGAACCTGCCGAAATGATAGGATATCAAGATCTGATTGTGAACCTCAGATCGCATTGGGCTCAAATTCAAAAGCATCAGCACAACCCTCACCGATCTTTCCGGCTCAGCTCCTCAGATCTGCGATCATGCAGGATGAAACCGGAGACACGTGCATGAAATAAATCAACCTGTCAATCACTGGTTTGCCCACTGCAAGCCATTCATCACAGGATAAGAAAGCAACTGAGAGGGAAAAAAAAGTCATTAGTAACCATACACCTTGATATTTCACATGATATGATATTTTCAATGTCATATCACAAACCCTGCATGGGGCGTGCTTCTATATTGAGATGAATCTGCCATGCATAGCACATCACAACACCCTGGAATATAAAGGCCACTTGCAAACTCATCTTATTGAGCTTGTCGTAACCAGCGCTGTGAAGGTCAGAGCAAAGAAGGGAAACAGCAGCCGGTGGCTTTGTGTCATCTTAAAAACTGTTTGATCAGAGTGCGCAACAGGCCGGCGTGATAGCATCATAGCATCATAAACATAAACCATCCAAACAAGCCGCTGCTGTGTGTGAGTTTGTGTGTGTTTGTGTGTGTGAGTATACACACTCTTGTTCAGTCACTGCACTTAGGTGAGCCAGGTTTTATTGTTTTCATCATCTTGACTGCAGAATTAGTGCCACCAGGTGTTTATCGTGATGCAGTCAACACCTAATGTGTGCACAACATTCATTTACATTACGCCCTGCTAATTTTCTGGGAATTTGTTTAAATTTTGTCCCACATTTGGATGGAAATCCAGCTCGTGATATGGTTGTAGTTGTTTTCGATGCCTTCCAAGTGAAAGATCGTTTAGTATTTAGCTGAGAACACCCTACCTTTCCAGGTACGTGTCTCCCATAAAAACTTTATGCTTAGTAGACTGCTGGGGCAATATGTTCACAAAGATTTGTTTTTCTATTGTGAGGCGATGGGGTTGTTTACTTTGTATTTTTTAACTGCATAGTAATCCTCAGGGTAGTGGTGCCTTCTAAATTGCAGTTGCTGTTAAAATGTGGAGGTTACGGTGTGTTTATAGTGCTACAAGAATTTCATGTTTTAACTCTCTGAACACCAACCCCCCCCCGGGCAGGTTTGAAAGCATGTTTTTTTTTTTGTTTTTAAATGGCCAAGTTACACTAATTATCAGAGGTAGAAACCTTAAAAACAGAAAGAATGCAGCATAAGTAGCCAAAACTAAGCTTAAAATTGTGCTATATTATCTAAATCACTTTTTCTGTATGTCTCATTAAAAATCTCCAAAATGAAACCATTTGCACCAAATTCTGTAAAACAAAAAAACAAAACATTGTGTGCTCCTTAAAATAACTGGGGAGCTGCCACTGACTTGGCCTTGACCAACAGTCACATGACAACAACTCTGAGATGTTTTGGATGAACTGCAGGCAGTGTACCGCCAAGAGATGTTGGGGGGGAAATGAAACATACTGGGTCAATAAAATAAATGCAGCATGGCTCAAAAACATACACAGTGGAGCAAGTTAATGGTAGACGCATTCAGCATGGTGCAGTATTGTTGATGTGCAGAGAAGAGTGAAAAATACCTCGTTTGCAGAGGTTGTAAAAATGTAAATGATTAAATATTTAGAGCATGTGGTTAGTATTTATAACAAAAAATAGAATAAATGACATTTTTACTTTTTTCCCCCCGGATCCATGGCATTATTACTTTGTGATATTGCACAGTAACATTTGAATGAATTAATAAAAACCTGACATGAGCAAAAAAACACCTGTTTGGAGTTCAGAAGTGTTAAAGCTGCTACTATCAGTCTTGTTTTTTTTTTAAACCATGGATGAAATGATTTTGAAAAATGTCACTTGTAGTGACAAACCTAGAGAAAATTATCATCCTGTCATGCATAAATAGCTCTTGAACACCTGCTATATGCTATATTTCCTGCACCGAACAACACAAATCAGTAACTGTTTTCTAACACATATACCAGTGCAGCTTTAAGTCAGTGTTTACGACTTGTACTGCTGACCCCAGGAGGCAATGATAATAATAATAATAATAATAATCATCATCGTCATCGTCATCATCATAATAATAATAGGATCCACAAATGATGTACAAAAATAACTTTAAAGCTGCACCAGTCAATATTTTGACATTCACAGTGAATCAAATAAGCTGTGTAATGTTGTGTTTAATGCGATGAACTCCCAGAAAATCGTCATGTTTTGTTGTTATAATGTTAAAGTTCACCTGAATTTGTCAAAGAATTTCAGCGTCTTTCAGCCCATTACTTTGTTTTTTTCTTGATTTACATGCTGCAGCTTTAATAATATGACAGTGTTCTGTTTCCAGATTGATCAACTGCCCCAAAGGCAAACGACAACATTTAAAAATACCCATGAACTGCTGTTTTTGACATACACAGTAAGCTACACTCCTCCAAGTATATCTGCACATTTGTCATCATTCAACATGTGTGTGTATTCGTGGATGGATATCTGTGTGCTTGCACGTTTGCCAGCAATTTCCTGCATGAGACATTTGCAAGAGTGCATTTTGTAATATATGTGTGTGTATGTGAACTCCTAATATGGTTTTCGGAGAGTCTAGCTAGATAGATAGAGGGCCTCTGAATGGGGGAAGTGAGTGTTTTAAAGCCAAAGCTCGGCACGTCAAGGAGATTAATGCGCCGCTATTGTCTCCGGCTCTCATCAGAACACTTTTATCTGCGGAAAATGACAGAGCTTGCACTTTTCATTATGTACGTTAGCTAGCGAGCCGCGCTCCACGCCCCTCTCAACCCCCCGCTTTCCCTTTCAAAAAAGGATTGCTTTTGGGGGTGAATGTGAATTGGTGTGTGCATGGAGGCACACTCTTGTTGGTTCGCACATTAGGGTTCGCATGCATGTGTGTATCCAGGGCTCATTTGTATGCCTTACTTGTCACTCTTGACTTCTGAATAAAATTTGACACAATAATTGATGTTTTATGTCTTGCAAACACGGATATGGAGAATATGGATTACTCTTGAGAGGGCATTGATTGTTTAAAGTGTCTCTGAAAAATGGGATGACAACTGCAGAACCAGAGAGTGTGTACGTGTCTTTGTTCTTTTTCTCCAAAGTCCCTCAAGCCGAGTGGCTAGAAGTGTGTTTGTGTGTATTAAAATTACTGGAATGTAACACTCGGGACTTTGTTGACCCAATCAAAGCATGAAAGTGCTGCAATAGCTTCTACACATGCAACTTATACAACGGAGCAGGAGCTCGTAGCTTTCGCCGCCATTTGAAAGTATAATTAGGTTTAGACTATTACTGCTTTTATTCCACCAGGAACATTATTCAAAGTCTGAAATGTCGACTCCTTTGGTTTGTAGAGAAAAACAGAATCACCTGGCAGGGAATGGTCCCACAGCATTCGTTAACGCCACTTATTAGTTCTAATAATGTTTTGAAGAAAAAGTTTCAATCTAAAGTTTTAATGATATTTAACATTCCAAAAAATACTCCTATTAAGACATAATGGTTCATCTGAAACGTTTAGAAAATGTTCGGACGAATACAGATTCTGCTACAAGATTAAAAAAGAGGAACGTTCCCAAACCAACCTTCTAAAAACATTTCGTTCCTGTCATGTGCCACATTAACAAAAGCAAAACATTTTGCCTGCAATATTCTGGGGATGTTTTCTGGATGTTGTTGAGGTAACGCATTATAAAACATTTCAGTGACACCACTCAGTGTTACATGACAACAAAGCAATGACGTTCACATGGCAACATTCAGTAAACGTTTGAAGAATGTTGGGGAGAAAGAGTTTGGGCGGTATTATTCCAAAAAACATTTTTAGAATGTCTTTATCCGGCTTTTAAGAACATTCTGGGAGTTTGAAAAAACTCGCTGTGAACAAACATTATTAGAAAAAAAAAATCATTTCTAGTTGGTATGCTCAGACTTCCACCACGTCCACCAGAGAAGTTAAATTGGACAAACAAATCGTTGTGCAGGTATTGAAATTAAAGCTGGCAAGCCCAAAAATATTCAAATCCATGCCAAACTTGGATTTATAATGATTGTTTATTTGACTGTTTTTTCTAGCTGGAAATCACATAAACAGATTAAAAAGACAGATGTTGATGACACATTTGTGACTATTTCGATGTTTTGGTTTGTTTTTTTAGTTTCTAAAAATGCCATGTCCAAATTCAGTAATCAGTGGTTCTGCCTTTATTTGCCACCACATCAATCAGAGCGTTGATTGCATGTTTTGCTTTATGTATTTGCTGGGATTCTGTTCCACTCTGAACTCTCGGGGCTGTTCCAAAATTTTGATATTGCTTTCTGTGAACCATTTCTCCACCACTTTGGCTGCATGTTTCAGATCATTGCCTTGTTGGACGCTCCGATGCTGCCAAAGCCCAATTTTTTGTCTGATGTTTTCCTCCACAATGTTAAATGTAGTCCTCTTTTGTTATGTTGCAAACCTACCGGGCTCATTGACTGGAAAGCACCACCAAAGCATTACATCCCCACCACTACGCCTGACCATGAGGATGGTGTTCTTGGGTCTTTCTTTTGCCTTGTGACCCTCCCCCAATCCATGTGTCCAAACAATTCCATTTCTCATCTCATCCAACTGCTGAAATGATGACCAAAAACTTTCCATTTTGTGGGGTTTTGCAACGGCTCGGTTGAGCCTCTCTGTGTCTGTCCTGGAGAAGTGGAAACTTCCTTGGCTGGTGTCCATGGAGATCAGCCCTGTTTAGCGTCTGCTTTCAGATGTTGGTACCAGAACTGCTCAGATTCATTATAATGACCTTGATGGTGATCCTTGGATTCTTCTTGGCTTCTACCATTCTTGAAGACACGGGCCCCCTTTAGCTTCCTACCATGACCTTTGAAATTTTTCACAGTTTGGAACTCCTTGTACTTTTTGACGATGCTTTGCGCTGTGGCCACTGACATTTGCAAACACTGAGATATGACTTTATAGCCTTTTCCCAATCTTGTGAGCAGCCACAAGGCACAACTCTGTCAGGAATGATCCTTAATAGCAAGCTTCCGAAACTCTTAAGTTTTTAGCCCCGTCTTGTAACTTACTAGAGAAGTTCTGCTGCTTCAGCTGTTTTATTTATCTCAATTTATCAATTCGTACAATATGGAAAAAAATTACAAGGGCAATAAAAATGGTATGAAAGTTTTTTTTTATAGATTAGCACCAATTTCAAGGATATGAATAGTTCTGAGCATGACATTTTTAGTGCAAATATTCAAGGGAACATAGAAAAAGTTCGAATTGAATGTCTTACCTGGTCTTGTTACTTGTTTGTGTCATATCCAGCCTATTGATTGAATTAAATAGTTCTTTGTTTTAACTGCGAATTCCAACTTCGCAATTACTGAGCCTGTGACTCAACTGGTTATTAGATTCTTCCTAATACCAAAACTTTTAAAATGGCTAACATCTTTATTATTATTTTTCCATTGCACGCAGACGGAGTAACAAACTTTGCCTAAAACTTAGCTCAGGCAACTTCAATTAGCGAAACAAGCATCAGCCACCAGGGCGCACAGATGACTCATTTTTTCTGATGGTTTTTTTTTTTCATTCGAACGTCATTATGCTTCACAGTAAAGTGGAACAAAGTAATTATAAAAAACAATTTGCATGAAAATCATGTGCAATTTTATTTTCTCCCAGCAAACAATCTCAAAGCTTTTCCAATAAGAAAATTTAATACGTGGACTAGGCTCTTTTAGATCAGACTATGAATATGTGGTTGTATTACACTGACTGGATGAAATGATTTATAAATCAATGTGAAAAAATGTTGATTAAAATAACTAAGTTGCAACTCCAGAGTGAAGAAAATCAATATTGGTTGGAGTGAGATGAAATTCATCTTGTAACTGTACAAACCATCTAACTATAATATATATATTTCAAGCATATTTAAGCTTAAGTGCTATTATAAAGGCCCAAAAAGACTCTCCATGCACTGTAGCTCTTCTTTTACAACCCCTGCACACATTAAAGGTACAGTGCATGAAGCATAAAGCTGTAATTTAGGCAAACTTTATTGTTTCTGAAAGGTAAAAAGGTGAAAGAAAGTCCACCAAAGAAGTTTTTGATACAAGCTGCAGAGTCTTTTGTGACTGATGCTCAGGCCGAAAAAAAAATCAGTGTGCGCATCGCTGTTAGTCAAGGATGAGATCAAGAAGCCACACAGGGACGCAAACAAAGCAAACACTCAGCAGTAGTCAGCCTCGACATCTATTTGATCAAAGGTTGGAGATTTAATAGCTGCATACTTTGATGCCGCTACAACAGCCAAGCAGCCAATCAATCTCTTTGACAGTGATCATCACGCTTCATTTTGGCCCAGTGCAGTTTCCCCGTGCAATTTATTTGTTTTTTTAGGTACAATAACACAAACATATCTTAAGTAGAAAATGGAGTAGTCTCACCACATTGCTTATCTCAAAGTGGATCTTTCCCCCCACCCTCGAGCATTGCACCTCCAAGTGGAATGCATCACTCTCCTGTGGAGACTGGCGTTTCAGTTAATGCTGTGCCGAGGCCTGGCCGGTAATAGATTCATTTAAGTAATTATTTAGAGATGGAGCGGAATGGAGAGGGAGGGAGGGAGACAGAGCAAGAGGTAAGCAGACAAGATGGAGTGGACAGGGGGTGTATGTCCATTGATTATTACATGTGGCTCCAAAATCCCGATGGAACGCAACAGACAGCCATCATGGTGGGAATGGGAAAACAGGCGAGACAGAATTACATTATATGAAAACTTATTGACCATCCCCCCCCGCCCTCCCTGTGTGATAAATGCAATGTGTCACGGCGAGCAGAGAGAGTGCAACATCACACACATTAGACGTCTTAACGCTGACACGCAAACAGCACCAACAGTGCTGTTACGTCTGTTCTGCATACCAGCAACTATAACAGGTACGGAGCCTCAGACTTTGATTCGATTTGATACTGACAGTGCATACGTCTTTCTCCAGCCTGGCAGTGACTTCGCCGAGTGGAGAAATTGAATTGGGGGCCAAGGCTCACTAAACTCTGTTGTTATCGACAGTGGGAGGGTCTGGACGGGAGGCAAATGTAGACAGTTAAGTTTTATGGAAGTGTACGGTTAACTGCTACATTGTAATAAAGATAAAACGCTGCATTTTTATAGATGCCCACCATTATTCGGATTAAAGTAAAAGAATAAAAAAGTAATCCAGTCTTTTTTTTAATTATCCGTATATTCATGGTTGGGCACATTTGAACTCTGCCAGTTTCACATATGTGGATCAATAGCCTTTAGCCTTTGAGTAGTTGTACAATGTCTTCTATGGCTGTAGAGGAGCTTTCTGATGTCTGAGAATATGACCCTAATGATGCTGCTGCGGTTATATCGACTTGGCATTTAAAGCTGTGAAAGTGGAGATTGAAAGACGCAAGCTTGCTTCATAAAAGACTCTGATGGGTTGCATTAACTCAAATCCCGTCACCATTTTTTATACGGCACATTTAGTTCAAAAAAGCACAAAAAAAAAGATTAAGATTGGAGAAATTAACCCAACAATTTCAAATATCAGGGTTAAGACCCATTACTGTTTAGCAAATGTAGGATCCTGTCTTGTTGGATCTTAAATCATACGAAGGGTCTGGATGCTGTATCTCAGGGCTCTTTTTTATTTTATTCTATTTTGAGCCACCCTGGCTCCTCTGTTCTGCATCCTCGTGCCTGTGACCCAGAAATTGATCTCAAGGCGCCATCTTGAAGGATGTCTTATTTCTGCATCTTGAGGAGAGAGGAGGCTTGCTGGAGGGGCTGTGAGAGAGGGTGCACAGGTGTATCCTCGATCCATCCTTTGTGGAAGTTTTTTGTTTTTTTTTTGCCAACCGTGATTTATAACACACACCTGGAATGCACTACAACCATGCTAATATTGTGGCGGTCCCCCTCTGGCCAAAATGTGATCTCTGGGGGTGTCTTGTTGTGTCTGACACCGACACATTGGTAGCAGATTGGAACCTGGGGGTTGTTAGGTTGGTCCATGAATCAGGCTTGTCCAAACGCACCATCAGGTGTTTGATTAGATTGATCTGGAGAGTATGCTGACCGGTTCGGTGCCTTGGGCTCTTTCTCTTTCTCTATGGTAGGACATGTTGCCTTGCTGGCGTAGGTTACTTCCACTGGGAAGTGGTGCGTAGTCTCCAACATTGTTTAGGTGTCAAAGGAAAATCAGCATGAATGCCAAGGTTTAAGGTGTTAAAATGTCAGATCAAACATTCTGCCCTCAACTTCTGTATCTGTATAGTACTTTTTACAAACATTTATTTTGGTATAGATGGATATATCTGTCAGACTGCCCCTGACACAGTCCAGTACTTAGTATCAGGTTGTAACATGCAACCAGAGGCAGGGTACACTGAAAGGCATAACCAAGTAGCTGGGGCACATCTATGCTGAGTATGGGCTAAAAGTCCCCAAGTCCCAAAGGGAAAATGGTGGAGAACAACAGCAGTAAGATCCTCTGGGAATTCAAATCCCAGACTGACTCACTGGGACGAAGAGCTGAAGAGGGCAGTTGTGGTAGATGTGGCAGTCCTAGCTGGTGATCGCAGCAGGAAGAAGGAATGTGGAAAGAACTAGATGCTGAAGGCAGAACTGAAACAGATGTGGAAGGTGAAGTCCACAGTGGTAGGAGAAGCATTAGGGTCTTGAACCTCCAAACTGAAGAGGAGGCTCCAGTGAATTCCAGGTAGAACATCTGAGGTTTATGTCCAGAAGAGCTAAACTAAGATGTTGTGCAGAACCCTCAAACTCCCATTCCTAAAACAATGGACAGATTACATACCACACACAATTTAAGCAACATTATTTTAAAATGATGGCTCTGAGGCAAGGAATCAAACTAATAAGTGATAACTTTTCCTACTTTTTTGGGTCTCTTTCTTTTCACAATCTACATGTTACCCTGGGACATTCTTAAAACTTAACTCTCTTTCATCGTATGGCCTTTTCGTAACTGCTGCTTTTATTTTTATGATTTCACTGTGTCGTTATGGGATCTTACTGGTTTTAATGTTTTATTATCTGAATTATTATTTCTTTTTATTATAAAACACTTTGTAACTGTGTATTTTAAAAAGCTTAAAAAAAGTTATTTTTAGCTCATAGTATTAAAATATTAAGTGAGTTTAAAAATGTAAAAAAAAAAGAAAAAAAAGAAGAATACATATGTTAATTTCAGGTATTTTAAAACTTTATTTCATCCAAATACAAGTCACCTGATGCTGCTTCAACATTTGACAGACTCTGTTTCACCATCTACGAGAGCAGCAGCTCAAAGCTTTGCTGTATCCTCCAGCAGATGGTTTACTGACAGACTGGCATCTCTGAGTGCATCCTGACACCTTGAGTCCTTTTAACTGTTAAAAATACCTCACTGTTTACCTCCAAACATGTGTAGTTTACTACCATTTGCAGTGCAACGAGTGCGGAGGGAAGATGAATGCAGCAGTCGGTGCACCACAGTAGGCAAATGAATCCTTCTTAGCTTATTGCACAACTGAACTGGGACATGCAATGTCAGCCAGTCATTTAATTCCAATTTACCATGGCCTGTCATGGGTTATATAATAATTAATCATCCGTGCCAATTAGTCCAAACAAACTGCTGAGTAGAGGCAATAAATAGACGCATGGCATTGTGCTCGCTTTGGTGCGTCCCAATTACCAGACAACACAAGCTAGAGGAAAAGTGTAGAATTCTCAGTTTCACTTTTTATTTACACATCGAGGGGCTATGATTGGATGCAGCCCAGTGGCACGGCGTTGTAATCCGAGCCGAGACAAGTGTTACGGTTGATCAGCCTGATGGACACCGCGAGGCTCTTAATGCAGTGTGGACTGGCTAATCAGGAGGACGGGGAGGGATCCCAGCGGGCCGGTTGGAGCAGTCTGGATGGAACAGATTTATAAAGTGACCAGGTTGACTTGCTGTGCGAGACCACTGCCGGTGGTCCATATGGCAAACTGTCATTTTCCCTGTGTGTCCGGCTGGCACACACACACACACACACACACACACACACACACACACACACACACACACACATAGACACACGACTGCTGCCTCCAAGATCAGATTGCTGTCCCTTTCTGCACCGGCAAAGCTCAGGTTTACTCTACAATGTGATACACGAGGACGAAATGCCAAAGATGCCACATTGACTGACGTTACTAACTGCCAGCTTGTTTACGCAATAGTAATGTGGATGATGACTCATTTAAGAAGTAAAAATAGACAAAAACAAGAGCCAACGTAACAATCTCTGACTGATTTCTCAGTTTTAGTGCAGCTTAACACACTCCCCTCTCCAAGACAGTGAACATGAGTCACTCTGGCCCCGACCTAACATCAATACCATCATTAAATCATCATCATATTGTCTGTATAATTGTTTACTTTGTTAGATTTGATGAGACATGCCTGGCATTTCGGAGAGGGAGGTGGTTATTAATTCTGGCCCGTGCGCATTGTATCAATTTGGCAGTTGCTCTCACCTTTCCCGCTTCCTCTCCGTCACAAAAACGTGAGGTCGCGAGTGTCCTAGAAACCCCCCCAACCCTGCTCCATTCAAATTGAAATGTGATATACTCTCGGTAGAAGCCTCATCATATGAAGCCGCCAACTTTTCCATGGCGCTGGATGTGACTACCTAATGGTGTCAGAGAAAAAATAGATGGTTTGATGGTATTCCATTCATGTGCAACATGACGTAAATAGCTAGGAGGATGGATAAAATGGCATTCAAATGAAACTAAGTTCAGAAATCTGTCATTTAGGCTGCATGTGTGTGAATTATTCACAACGTTCTTTGTTTAACTGGTTATATTTGCTACAGTTTTGGTGGCGGGATGCTTGGAAGCAAGGAAATAAATATTTCTTGTGTGACAAGAAGTCTGAAATTGGGATTTGTGACCAATATTTTCCAAATACTAATATCAAAGTTTAATTTAATACATATTTCAGACTGTTCCGCTTGTGCTGTTTTTGTACAGGGGTGCAACAACTTCTGTCTCACAGTTGTATTATTTGTTTCCTTTGATTTTGAACTTGGCAACCTCGCTGTCGCTCCGCCAAGGTGACAGACGTGTTTTTTTGATCCCAGCAACTTTGTTAAGCTTTGTTTGAGCTCTAATACTTTGAAAGGAGCTTGCAAAATGTATGCTTTTTTGTTGAAAATCCACGCCAGGCAAGGTCATCAAGAAAACACTGAATTTTTTTTTAAAAAGAACCCAAACAAAGTCAATGAGCAACCCTGTACTTTAGTGTAAATCTCATCAGCTTACATGAAGCCGCTTTAATTGTCCGCAGCTCGGATCGACGCAAAAATTGTTTCGTGCAGGGAAACGGTAACATGCAGAGCGGTAATGTCAGTAATTGAAAATGGGAGAATTGATTGAATAGACAAGCGCAACACGGGTGTATATTTCACGGCTTCCCGGATGAGCGGCCTCAGAAGAGCCGTCGAAGCCTGAAATGGGATTTCTCCGCAGAACATTGCAGATACTCGTTCGACAATGCTCACATGCCGGAGCTGCACCCGTTGCTAAGTGCAGGAATGCATTCAAATAAAATGCAAATCACGCCGAGCAATGCATATTTCTGGTGGCATTTTGCGGCGGGGAAATTCGTCGCACCCTTTTTGGACAGTATGACCTGCACATTTATGCGTGGTATATTTGCTTGGCAGTCTGTAAAGTAGCACATGCAGCACATTTCTTTCTTGCTGATGCACTCAGCCTAATACTGAATATTTGTATCAATTGGCTCAATCAGAGAGAGTCTGCTTGGTACAAGTGTATCTAATCCCCAAAGCGAATTGAATCCACTTGAAGATATAAGGCCAGTAAGTCATTAATTGTTATCCCAAAAAAGCACACTGCTCTCCCGCCACCACTGTGGGTATCTCCACGGGGACAAGATAGAGAACTGGCCAAATTAAGATTCAGGATGTTAGTGAGAGTCCCTCATTGGAGGAGGGAGTTCAGTTTGGGTCCTTGGGGAGGTAACTGGATCACAGCCTCGTCGGTCTTTTCCGAGGTGCCATTGGTTTCTGTGTGACCATGGGGACCTCCATTTAAGGAAAACCATTCAGGGCATCACTTGTGAGATTGAGAGAGAAAGAGGCTGAGGTAAAAAAAAAGAAGAAGAAGAAGGAGAGGAACAGAGGAGGACAAGTTAGAGAGCACAGAGGTAGCAGGAAAAAGGCGAATAAAAGTTTTCTCGACACATTTAATAAGAGTGTCCCCCGACAGCAAGAATGAAAGGACCATGTTGTGTATGACACCTGAGGAAAACAGCAGCTGAATGCATTCTGAGGAGGGCAGCAAGAGGCTCATGCAGTCAAACCTCATTTCCTCTCTGGTGCAGAGGATTCTTGCTAAGCCGGTCTTTGTTTTTGAAATGTTTGTCGAAGGCAATCATAAACGGTGCCTGTGTGTTTAAGATAAAAACCATGGTATAGGTCTTTTTTTGGAGAAGGTATGCCTCCTGGTTGGGATATAAGATGCACAGAAGGTAAAGGGTGCACCGCGGCTCTTTTGTAATGCATAATACAGCACAGGATCCGATCTGTCGTCTTTATCTCAACGCTATTTTTATCGCCCTTTTGATCAGAGCGGCTCGGTTTTTTAAAGACGAGCCGAAGAATTTTGGCAAGACTGGCACGTCTGTATAGACAGTTGTGGATGAAAGGGGTGTTTTTGAATATTCAAGCAAACATCGAAATGAAAGAAAGGATGTTGAAGCAGGTTTGTTGATGATTCATCCTTTATTGATGTTTTTTTGACAAGAATAGGCGTGCTGGCCTGCCCAGGGCTCCCAAACACAGCAGGTAGTAACTTGGGGGGCCCCCATGTTCAGATGTGGGAAGAATCAGTGTTTTTGGAGTGATTCATGGAAGTGATCTGACAGGAGAATCCCATTTTAGGGTGAAACGAAGGAAACTAACCTTTGTGCAGACCTTCTTTGCAACATTTCTTTGCTTGCTGTCATCCAGGAAAGTAACTGCCATAAAAACATACACCGCTAAGCCCTAAATGTCGCTTTTTGACACCCAGGCGTCAACAGTTTTTCATAAAAAATCGTGAAGGAAATGTCAGAATTCGTCTCTGCCTGACAACAAGGAGTATTTTGTCGCTTTAAAAACGAAGTAAGCCAGACCTCCTTGTCACATTCACGGTACGGGCTAAGCTGGATTATAATAATGTTGACTCGTGTCAATGCAAGACTAGTTGCATAACGCAAACAAATAGTGTCTTTGTGCATGCATCATGTGGCGGCCGCCCTACACGCACCTGTGGCTTATTTGTGTCTGGGACTCGGCTCAGAATCTCCAGTTAATCAGACAGAAGTAATTAGGAATTGTTTGCACAGGCGGAGAGCAATTGTTTGCCCAGATGGAGGGCTCATACCTCCCAAAGTGCTACCTGCCCGCATGTTTGGAAATTCCATCACAAATTAAATCTCAGTTTAGTCTGCGATATCTCATTCCTGCGACTCATCTTATCTCCGGTTCCCACTTAAGAAGTTGCCTCGGAGCGGGGCGATAAGAAGCGCGGGGAGAGGAATGCTGCGATCCAACTCCTGACAGATTAATTCATAGGAGGGGGGTGGAAAAAAAATATATGTCTTCCTGCTAACTGTGGTGGCTAGACGCGGGATAATGTCTGTGATAGTGGTGGGGAGAAGGATGGAAGTGTGCCACAGGAAATCGACTTTGCTGGATGTGCAGAATGGAACAAAAAAAAGCACAAGACCTAACATGTTGTCATGGCTGTGATGCATGTTGAATGGAAGCATTAGCATACGGCGCACGAGAGAGAGAAGTGATTATAGGGGGATGATGAAGTGCAAGTTTTGGTATATTAAAATCTGATGACCTCTGTGATTGCAGCTCAGCAAAATCTTTATCATTTTTAACTGCCTGGCCCTGGAAAAAAAGAAGAAAAAAGACTCCCTTCTGCTTTAGAATAAGGATGGAATTCATCAGCATCTCCCACTGCAGCTAATAAACCAGAAAGGCCTCATAAATCCAATGAGAAATCAATGCTTTCAGAAATGCAAATCATTTTTCAATATCAGTTTGCTTCTCATGAATAGTCCCAAAAATGTTTTCTGTGTCTCTTGGAGGAGCGTTGCCAAGTCTGAGCAAACAGGCCCGATGATGTTACAATGATGTCATCCGCGTTATCTCGGCTCGGAGACTGCAACAAGAAAGCCCCGCGATACAAACGTGCAGTGTTTACCAGATAGGAGGATCCAACAAACAGACAGAACTGAGCTGCATTATGGGGGATTGTGCGGTTAAACACAGATTCTCTTGTTGAACGCATGTGTAGGGGGAGGGATTTGCTTTTTCTAGGGTATGTCAATGTCAGTTTTATTTAATCAGAAACTTGGAAGAGAGACATTCTGTATCATTAGAGTTCATTTAATGTACTTCATCTTGACAGTCTTGATTTATCGCCTATATTGCAGATTCAGCTTCTTTTTTTTTTCTTTGCAAAGAGAACACCTTCATATCACATCACAAAGTATCTTTCTGTGCTGAAGCTCCATCTCTCTCTCTTTCTCTCTCTGCCCTCCATCCAGATATTATTGAGCTTTTGGTAATTCCTGTTTCTATGGCAACATGAGTCAAGTCATCCTGTGGACGGTTGGGGGGTGGGGGGTGGGGTCTGAGCGTGCAGGCAGTTTCAAGAGTTTCTTTTTTTTCACTTTCCTGCAAAACTTTCCCTTCTTTCACTTCATTTTTAACCCTGAAAATTCAACTGCCATCCACATTCGGTGAATAATGTCTGTGTTTAGGCACTAATAACAATAATAACCTACTTGAAATACAATGCAACCTTGATTTTTTTTGCACCACTCAAGCTGCGCAACTCCACTTCCGAGCTAATTATTGAGTCCAAAATATGACATTTGATCACTTAACAACTGGCTCCCCGATGTGTTAATGCACATGCCGGCGCAAATATTACCTAAAAAGCAATGTGAAAAGTGTTTGGATCACAAAAGTGGGGCATGTGGAAGAAAGAAACAAATCTCCAGTCAGCTCAAATCCATACGCATCCACAATTTTCTGAAAGACTGAAGGATCCCCCCCCCCACACTGCCACCATTCGAATCAATCAAGAGCATTATGTTATTTCTAGCGGCGGATACCAACGCTAGTCTGATGTCGGAGCGGTTCAAGCTTGTTTTCGCTCTTTTTCCTGTCCTCGGTTAACATGACACATTTACACATGCTCCCACTAAGCGTGATTGTCCCTGAGCCTTTCGGCATCTCGCGCTGCTAATTCCTTGTTTCTAAAGGGAATAATTCATAATGAAATTTCAGTTCTCCTGGTGTTGTGTTTTTTTTTTTTTTTTTGCGAGATGTCACATGCAAATGCAGGATCATAAGAAAGGTGGTGCTTTATTCTTATTCTTATTATTATTATTAGATTGTGTAATAGAAAACAGTAAGTCCAGTCAATGCATTATCACATCCACATTATTGCAGACAAGTTAGATCATAAATTGCCAGCCTGTGTCACATTTTTCAAAATGCTTGATGAAGTCTATGATTTTTTTTTCACTGAATAAAGGTTTTCTTTGCCTCTGACAGTTCTGAATGTGTTTAGCTGAGCCTTAAGAGCCTCAAGAGCACTACAGCAACACTCAAGTCTGGCAATTAGACATCCAGGTTTAATGGCTACATCGTGACTTTTAAGAAAAATGCAGGCAAAAGCCAGAATCTATGTGAGTTACTGACATATTGGCTTAATTTTGCTGCATTTGTACATCAGGACATCTCATGTCAGAGTCTGTTTTTAGCCATGTTTTCAGAGTGTCTGTGTAGATTTGGTCTACCGTCGAAGGATAAATCAATAAAAAATAGATTGAAATTCATTTCACCCAAATCACGTGATGGAATAACCAAGGGAATTCCAAAATCAACAAAGTAAACTCGTTTTCACGATAAATGCAAAATCTAATCCTTGTCAAATTGAATAAAAACACCCATGTTGAGGAGTGATCCATGTTGTGTCATTACATAAAACATCCAGACCTATCACTATGCAAACCATCAGGCTTTTAGGCCATGAGAGCAGCAGGTTTTGGTTACTGAGCTAAAGTACAACTTCTGCTTGTTTATGCATCCAAATCCTTCCAAAAAAATGTAGTTGCAGGCTATGTTTGTCAGCTGTCTTGTGAATATTTAAATCTTCTTTCTGTGATAATTGCGTTGGGTGGCACAATGGTGCAGCGTTGCCTCACAGCAAGATGGTTCTTGGTTCTCCCTGTGACTGCGTGGGTTTTCTCTGGGCACTTCCTGCCTCGTATTAATTGGTGATTGTAAACTGTTCGTAGGTGTGACTGTGTGTGGTTTCGTGTTAGCCCGCGACCTGTCCAGGATGTACCCCGCCGCCTGCCCGGTGTCAGCTGGGATCCAAAGCGGTTAGAGCTAATGGATGTGTTGATTCTACTTCTTTTCCCAGTAAATAAACAAAAATCCACAGACATGGAAATAAGAAATTAATGAGGACGATTAAAATATTCAGTGGAAAATCTCACCGGCAAGCAAATCAGGGTTGGAAACCTACTGTACGGCAAGCCTAGAGGCTCAAACATATGAGTCACTACCCACACTGTGCCGTTTTCAACTGCATGAACTTGATTCAGGAATGAGGTGGTGTGAATATTTACACAATAGGCCTTATTTGGCCTTTTTTTTACTGTGGTGTGGGGTTATTGAAAGCCTTAACCACAAGTGGATCAAAATAACAAATAGCAGCTACTGCAGTTCTGTGACCACACAGGAAATAGAACAATTGAAAGTTTGTTCTTGATGACCATGTTGGAGAGAAAAGATTCAACAAGGACATTGACAAAGCAGAAAAAACATTTGTTGTTTTCTCAGAGTTTAATCAATCAGCATTTGTGTTGTCCGACTGTCAAGATCCACCAGGGCTGCTCCCTGGAGTGGGCACGTTTTTTCTCCCCCAAAAATGGTCCAGAAAGAGGTTCCATAGGGGCGGTTTTTGTGGTCGGAACGTCCACATTGGTTTAAGCCACCTTAAAATGGCTTGTAAGTTCCTGCAGTGGGAAACCACCAATTGTTTTAAGAAACATGTTATTTATGCTCTTTGACTATTTTCATGTAATCCACTCTATTTTGGATGATGACACCCATCCATTTGCTTTTGCTTTTACATTTTGTAGTTGCGTTACTTTGATTCAATTAAAGCAAATCTCGGTGTAGGACCTGGTGATGTCGGGGTGATGGACGGGTCAACAAACACAACTTGTTCCATATTAAACATTGTTTAATCTTATTAAGCATTGTTTATTTTTAATCACTTCTTGCATTATCATCATGATCGTCACTCACGTCAGGTTTCCTGGGCTCAAGGTCTGACGTTCACCTATCCCATGATAGGAATTTGATGAAGTGAGAGATTTTTGTGGCCGGATGCCCTTCCTGACGCCAACCCTTCCATAAGCGAAACCCAGCGGTTCATCCACCGAATGTCATTGCGAGCAGTTGGGGCAGCTGTGGGTCAGGTGGTAGAGCAGGTTGTCCACTGATTGCAAGGTTGGCGGTTCGAAGGTTGGCAGTTCGATCCTCGGCCCCTCCGCATGCCGAAGTGTCCTTGGGCAAGACACTGAACCCCAAGTTGCTTCCAATGGTAGATTAGCGCCTTGCATGGTAGCTCTGTCGCCACTGTTGTGTGAATGGGTAAATGAAAAACACATTGTAAAGCTCTTTGGATCCCACTAAGGTAGGATAAAGCGCTATATAAGTGCAGACCATTTACCATTTACTTGCTATTTGTCCATAGCTGGGGGTTGGAATGGTGAGTGCCGGGGCGTGTCCTCACACTGCACCTCTGGGGCTCCAACGTGCTCTGAGATCCCTTGTGAATTTTGCCTGAATCCGCAAGGCAACAGTTTCCATGTGATGCCGCTGGAAGGTACCACGAGAGTCTTGATTGCAGAAAGGACTTGCACATGCTGCCTCCTTTTCACCAACTAGGCTAGCCAGCAGACGCAGCTTAAAAAACAAGAGGAATTAAGCAAATGACTCTACACTAGTGCACTACAGCACAGACGCACTCTGCACCCTACTCTTGCATGGAAGAGTTATGTAACCTGCAGTGTCCTCTACACATATATATTCACATTTTGCACTAACATGCATTTTCCCTTTCCAGATAGAACATCCAGATATAGATTCATCAGTGTTAGATTGAGGTATTTCCTCACTGCAGTGGAAAACACTAAAACTTGGAGAATACACTATAGAAATGTATGTTTCCTTTTGCCTGAACTAATTTAAAGTTGCAACTTCTTTAATTTCCTCCAAGAACCTCGCTGTTTGGTTTACCACTGCTTCATAAATGGACTCAAGGCTGCAGTGCCCTGCAATCTACTCAGCTATTTATTTGCTCTAATGTAGAACAAGTGGTCATTTGGGATTTGTGTGTGCACATTTCCGCAGCACAGTGTTACTCACGATGCCCACTGCGGCATTATGGAGGTCATATTACACTGAAGGCAGATCTTTAGATAACGGCGAAATTGGAAGCAGTCCTCGGCTGGCAAGCCAGTGGGGAAGATGACATAGACGTTAATGGTGGCACTAATGAACATAGATGATGCATACGATAAAGACCTTGTCTTTGTGTTTCCTTGGCGCTCACACTGCGGACACCAGAGGACAAACCTGATAGAGGATAAGAAAGAGAAAAGGGGAAAAGTGTTTGTCGTTTGTTATAATATTAGCCCTGGCCTTCAAACCACCTTTTGCCCTCTTTGCTCTCCATATGACTCCATTAATGATTGTTTGCGAGGAGACAGACTCGAGCATTTGTCATTTTTTTTGCACTTTTATGTAATTCATCTATTTTGGCTCCTGACAAAAACGGTGCATCATTAATGCCATTTTGAATTTTTTACGAGGCAATGTTTTTGTCTGCGATGAAACGCAGCGGGGGTAAGTCAGGCTTAAGATCTTAAAAAGTTAATCCAGTTTCTTGCCAATTGTAGCTAATTCCCTAAGTAGTTTAAAATCTACCAGCTGGCCATGACCAATGCTTCACACCCCAAAATGCTTAGTCACCATAAAAATAGAGCCTCCTATTATTTAACTATAAAGATTAATCACTTTGTTTTGTAACAAGCGTGACTTCCGCACGACTCTGTGGCAAAATATAGGGGAGTGAAACTGCAGCAGAGGGGCTTTTCTTGACGTACTGCGATAGCAAGTTTACTGCCTTTAACCTAAATCCCTGCGTGATATGTGTTTATCCTCTTATCCTCTTTATTCTCACCCGCCCTCATCTCCCTACTCCTCTTCTAATATTGCCCTATCATTTTCCTCCACTATCACCCAGCTCCCTATTCATTCACTAACATCTCTTCTTTTTTTTAAAATCCACTTCCACTGCCATTTTTCCCATTTTCTTCCACCTCCCTTTCCATTACTTCTCTCGCTCCTCGCAATCTTTCTTCAAGTAATATTCTGCAAGATTGTTTTTTTTTTCTTTTTATATTTTGAGAATCTCTGCAGGCACCTTTCTGTGGTGTTTTTTTTTTTTTTCTTTTCTTTGCCCTGCACATCCCACAGATTACTTGTGACTAGTGAGCAGTGTGGGTGACCTTATTCCTTGTGGGTGCCATGGCGATTGGGTCCCAATTCTGACTCACATGGACTCAGTGTGACTTAGATAATCAAAGTCACTCTCACGATGTCTGTGCATCCGGTCTACCCAGTTTTAGGCATGTTGCAAACCAAATCCTGATAATTGATGGCTGCACTCTGAACAATAAGGCTAACTGTTTAATATTGTAGCTATAATTTCCATTTATTATACAGCTTTTCCATCATGCGATTACTGAAATAAATATCAACTATAATCGTAGTTATCGTTGTTTTTTGTTGTTTTATTTCATGTTTGTGTTGTGTGGCTCCATCTCGTGTTGTTTTGTGTGTGATTGTCTCATATTATGTCTTGCTTGTGTTATTTTGTGTCTAATTTTTTGTCGATTTGGATTGTTTTGTGTCTGATTTTTATTGATTTGCACCTCCTTTGTGTCATTCTGTGTCTCATCAGGGTTTGTCGTTTTGTCTGATTTTTTGATCTTTTGTGTCTTGTTTTTGTTGTTTTGCGTCTGTTTATTGTTGATTTGCATCTAGTTTGTTGATTTGCGCCTTGTTTGTGCCCTTGTGTTTCTCATTTGTGTCGTTTTGTAGCAAGTTTTGTCCATTTGCATCTCATTTGTGTCAATTTGAGTGTCATTTGTGTTGTTTTGTGTCTGATTTTTTCCGTTTCATGTTTTGTTTGTTTCATTCTGTCTGTTTTGTGTAGATTTGTATTGTTTTGTCTCTGTTTTCTGTTGATTTGCATCTCTTTTGTTGGTCTAGTTTATGCTGTTTTGTGTCTCATTTGTGTCGTTTCGTGTTTGATTTTTACTGATTTGCACCTTGTGCCATTATGTTTCTCATTTGTGCTTTTCTGTGTTGTTTTGATGCAAGTTTGGTCAATTTGCATCTCATTTATTTGGATTTTTGTGCCTCATTTGTGCCGCTTTGTGTCTGATTTTTGCCGTTTTGTGTTTCATTTGTCATTTTGTGTCTGCTTTTTGTCGATTTGCATCTTGTTTTTTGCTATTTGGTGTCTTTTTGTGTCTGATTATTATTGATTTGCACCCTGTTGTGCCGTTTTGATTCTCATTTGTGCTGTTCTGTGTTGTTTTGTTGCAAGTTTTGTGAATTTGCATCTTGTTTGTGTCGATTTGTGCCTCATTTGTGTCATTTTGTCTCTGACTTTTGTCAGATTGTGTTGTTTCCTGATGTTTTGTGTCTGTTTTTTTTTTTAACATTTAATCTCCTTTTTGTGCCATTTCATGTTTTTGTGTGGGTGTTTTCTTCTTGTTTTCGACTTGAGCATCATATTTTTACACTTATGTATTACAGTGCATGTTTACTTAAAACCATACCATCTGGGAGACGTCTCATTAGTTCCACATTCACTCTGCAACTTGACAACCAATCCATGACTCCTGCAACAGAGCTCTACATCATGAAGTTCATCTCCTTTTGCAAGAGAATATACACAAACTGTGACTAATACTGGGAAAACCTGACCCTAAAAAAACTGATGCTGTTTCAAAGGTAAATGTTGTTCACACCAAATATTGATTTAATCTCGTATCACTGCACTTTGTACGATGTTAAGCGATAAATACGAATCCTCACAATACTTTTAGTGCCTTAAACCTTTGCACAGTACAGTGAGTGCAGCAACGGTGAGTCTTCCATCCACAGTGTGTCCAGCGTCTGCAGCTGACCTTATTCAACACTTCATTTCTGATCCCAGTAAATGCATCACTTCCTGTGAGTCAGAGGTTGTTTATCCGCCAGAAAGTGTTAAAACATTTTTTGTGTGTGTGTGAAATAGCCACAGCTTGAAGCAGGAAAAGAAAAAGTCTAAAAGCTGGCTGTAGGCTGAGCTCACATATTGATTCTTCACCTTGGGGATAGTACTTTGACAAAATAAATACATTTGAAAAGGTCTATATTCTCACTTTTTGTGCACCTTTTAACCACATGTCATGTCCTTCAGTGGTGGACTGAGAAGGAAATGGAAGCATTTATGGTTTTTATGCATGTTAATATAGTTTGTGGATTTGTTTCTGAGTGCTGACATGATGTGGTTTGGAAAGTACTGTCAAATAGAGCTGTTGGTGCGTTGCAAAAGTGCTACTGATACCATCCAATCTGTCTGGATAGTTTGTTTGAATTGAATCGCAATTAATTAATCAGATACAAATCAGTTAATGTATTAAACTCACTGCAAATGCAAACCACTGCCGTAAAAGTGCATAATTTTTATCTACTTACTCATTTTTTGCACAACCCTGCTGGTTTTCTATTTTTTTCAAACGTCTTTCAACTTTTTTGAACTGTAACATCCTTGAAAATGGTGGCTGTAGGACTTCTCACCATCTTATGACATCTCTCATTTTCTGCTGCTGCCCAGGAGCTCCATACTTGCATTGTTTGCACCAAGGACCAGTTGATCATGCTGAAGCTTGGGAACAATGATGGACATTTCCGCCAAAATTAGGTGCATTATAGCTGTAGGATGGTCTGACTGCTCCTATCACAAAATCACTCTGGTTTGTTTGTGTGTCTTTAAACTTAGCCCAGGATGCAGCAACGGTGCCCCTTCAAGAGAATGTTGGGGACTGGGCTCTTTATGGTTGAACATTTGCAGGCAGGAGGCAAGTACTCTCATTTAAATGGCGATTCACTGCAACAACCAAGCAGGCCTGCCTGACTGGATCATCTAAATCTTTGTCAAAACTTTTCTGAGGTTGCTATTGTCTTTGTTTCGTGTACCAAAGAGAAACTGCAGATATTGGAAGGGGCGGAGAGCCCCACATGAAATTGTCTTCAGAAATAGCAAGCTTATGCCCACATTCTCCATCCGGTGAGTCAGAATAAGACAATAGAGGCCCTGATTGAGGGAACTGGGATGAGTGTGGGGTTGTGTGTTTCATAGACACATGGCTACAGGAATTACTCCATATGACGTTAGACGGAGGCAAAAGGCTTGCCACTTTTAATCAACAAATGGTGCCACCCTTGCTACAAGACAGTCGAGGAATGTTTCTGCAGTACAGATGGGGCTTTATCCATACTACACACCCATGCAATCTTAGTTCCTTCTTCCGCTACCCCGCCAATCGCAAGACTCCAGACCACGCACCCCAGTGCTTTCTTGTATAATTTGCAACCTCCACAGTCACGAGCAACCATTCCAAAACAACTTCCCTGGAGGGATTAATGAATTGTATTTATTTTTTTCTGATTCTTATTTTTAAAATTCATGACTTGTTAAAAGGTTTCGGGGTCACCAGAGAGGTCATTGTTGATAAAGGCAGAGAGAAAAGAAAGGCATCCAATCCGAAGAAATTATCATTCAACAGTGTTTCATATTATTGGAAAAACTTTGACAGAGGACTATAAAAAGAAGGAAATTTTCATATTTTCCCTTGAAATGAAACCAAACACAAAATATATTTATCATTTTAGCAAGTCTGCAGTTCATTTGCCTTCCACTTGTGGTTTGGTCGCCACAATCTCAACTTTTCAAGTGCTGTTCACTTGTTCTGTCTTTGCTTGGCATGTTGCATACATCCAGCTTCATGTTTTTTTGATGCAAACTGTTCAGATTTAACCATACAGTCTATGAAAGCGGCTAAAAGCTGCTCAGAAAGGCTCGGTTTGGCATTATGAGAGATCCTTTCACATTCTAGGACATCATCTACTGGTGTTCATATCAAAAGTATCATCTACTGCAGGTTCAAATGCAAGCTCATTCTCCTCCTTTCCATTGGTATGTCAGTACACCCCCACCGCCCCACTCCCTGTCTCCAACATTCTTTCTTCTAATGTGCAATAAGCAGCGGCTCTGTACCATCTTCGCTCGAATCATCCGGTGTTTGGTGAGCTGCCGTTGTACCCAAAATAGTTGTTGTTCTTCTCCTCGGCATTCCGATTGTCAGGGCTTTGAATCATATCTCAGTTCCTCCAAAAACAGAAGGCGCAGCGGCGTCTTAAAACAACCCCCCCCTTCAACTAAAACATCAAGCAGCCAGCAGTGTCCTACATAAAAAAAGAGGGGGAAAAATGCGACATGAAAACCCAAACGGCCTCCCAGGGGAAAGAACAACAAGGATAAGAAGGCTGAAGATGAAGCAGGCAGGGCCTCATGTACACATACACACTGATTTAGCACGTGCCGGCACAACAAACCCCCCTACAGGAGAGTTTCTTTTTTTTATTTATTTACTGTTAAACCCCCTCAGTCCTCATGATTCATGAATGCAAGGGGGTGGTGGCTTTTGGCCCTAGATCAACCAGACAAAACTGCACATAAACAGAAACAGGAAGAGACAAACAGAAGCACACACAAATTTGAAGCCCACCGTCACACACAATGACCATCTATGCCACTTCTGATATGGCTGAAAGAGCTAAAAAGTGACACCCGAGCTACAGTACGTCTCCTCATTCTGCAGTTAGTGGAGTTCTTGAAATGAAACTATTCGAGTGTGCGTTTTCATTATTTATGGTATTTTTTTTTTAAAATTGAGTCCAAGATTAAATTATGGTGTAAAAGAAATCTAATCAACATTCAATTAGGAAAAGATAAAACTGATTTAATTGACTTGAAAGATATTTGTGCCACATTTGATGCATCGCTTGTAGGACAGTACCATTTGTAGTTACACAGCTTAAAGGGAATACTACATAATTATGCATACGAGAAAATACATCTGACTTGTTTAGGAGGACAAGTCATTGCTGAGGGGGTAATGTTTAGTAGCAACACATTTTCTAATCCAGGAAAAAAGTTTATGCTGCAGAGAAGATATAGGAATGCTGAGATGGATGGATGAATTGATGGATGGATGGATGGACGGATGGATGGATGGATGACAAGGCACTGGACTTTGACACCACAAACTGCAGTTTTGGTCCACATGGTCTGACCAAAACCTTGTGTAATTGTGTTTTTATGTTACTTGTCCAGTCCATGACAGTCTATTTGGAGGACCCAATGCCATACATGTGCAGTAGATGTCCTCCACATGCTGTAGGTGACATCTACTTATTCTGCACATGCACACTTTCGACCTTCTAGCATCGTCTTCGTAGTGCTTGTAGTACTTCATAGTATTGGACAAAACTTTTGGGCTGCATGTGGACATCCATGGAGGGGTCTTTGTGGATTTTTTGGGGAGATGATGAAATTAACAACATGTAGACTCTGATGTACCCAGAGATCAATGATAGAAAAAATAAAGTCAAAAAAATGTAACTTAAAGAGACTAAAATATCTAAATTAGTGAATAAATAGAGAATCAAAAAATAAAATCACTTCTAAGAAGAGTAATAAATGAATAGGATCTGTCAAATTAATGAAAAGCCTGAGTTTGCCCTTAAAAACATCAACACTCTGTGCTGCCCTCAGATCTTCTGAAAGGATGTGGAAAACATCACCAGTAACACTTTTTTAAGAATTAGCCTCTAAAAATACCAAGATTAAAAAAATACACGTTCTGGCTCTGTCCAGACCATTTAATAAGGGACTTTAATAAATGGCCTCAGATGCACATAATCATGAAAACACTGACAGCTAACACTGAGTACAGCCGTGTCATATGAGCATTTTCCATTACACTGAATAGTTTGAATAACCTCACTATGTCAGTGAAACTATACTCCAGCTAGCATTCATTTGTATATCATCTACACTGGATTTTCTATATTATTATTTCACTTTTTGCAGGGCATTGCTTGCCAAAGCCAGAGAAGGGATGCAAGCCTTGCCTAAACCCCTATGAGTCAGACTTGTCTCCCATGGTGATGCTTCCCTTGAGCTGGCTGGTAGGAGTTTGGACCTGTCATCCTCTGAGTCGCTCAGTCACTGTTTTATTTTTTGCTTTTCCCCAGTTCATTTCAGTTAAGATGCTGTGCATCATTCATGGTCTGAGCAAGGGAGTTAATATCCAAAGTCTCTTATTTTTGTGGTGCATTTTCTCTTTCCTACACAATGCTGTGCAGACAAGCAGTCAGGAAATAGCAGCCATGTGACCAGGACCAGGACTTTTACAACAATAAAGCAACATATTTAAACTAAAGCGTGTGGGTCCACTGTTGTTGAATTCAAGCAATGAATTTCATAAGCCTAACCGAGCCGTTAATAATCCTTTAATTGAACTTGAAAATCGCTTAAATTAGAGATTTTCACCAAACAGATTTGCAATCGGATAATGTAATCCAACACATGTTTTAATTTTCTGATAAGAAAACACAAAGAGAGGGAGAAGAAATCATTTGTCGTTAAGCTCCTGAAAGCAATCTTTGTTTCTTTTCAGCTGTACAGTCTTAACAAAAAAAAAAAAAGAAAAAAATACTCCTGGTGATAATCGACCTCTATCAAAATGGCTCCTTTTTGGTAAAATAAATGTACTCCACGGGCTGCATCAGGGTCAAACCAAACCATAATGGTAAATCAATACCTCACAGGTCCAACCCACTTGAGTTGCGCCTCTCTGCTTTTGTGTCTCCTTGGTGCTTTTTTTTTTTTTTTGTCTTTCTCGTATAAACAAGTGATCTTTCAAAATTCCAAAGATGGCCTCCGAGGAGGCAAAGTCGAAAACAACTTCATTCTCTGCTGGGAATGCTAAGGATCTTTAAAAGCACACACATTCACACAGGAGCAGATGTGATTGATACCGCAGACGCAGCAACGTTCGTCTCTCACATAATGAAGATTTCAAATGAAGCTGTTTGTTGCTGTCCAATAAATTCCACCTGCTGCGAAGCTGTAAGCACTGTGGTGTTGTGATATTACAAAGCAGAGGGAAAGGAGATCTTTGGATCAGAGCTAATTCCAAATGCAGAATTCGACTCTATTAGGAACAGATTGATGGATAAATTAAACGGGTGAAACTGTAATAATGTGGGCAACAGCAGACAAGTTGCAGTAATGTGTCGGATGACTGTCATCTTTTTCCAGCTGCAAATTTAAAATTGAAAACTTGTCAAACCAATTAGCACATCCAGTCCTGCCTGAAGCGAATGACATGCCTGGATAACAAAGCAACAGACAGAGAGCAGCTAATGGCCGCTACAGTCCACGCCTCTTGTGTCGGGGTGTATACAGACGGCTTAAACAGGCTATTATCTGCTCCCAAGGACGAACCGCACAGGAATCAATTAAGTGCTTTCCTTCTGAAAGTTAGCAGGTTGAAAATTGTATGATCTGATTAGTTAAGATCTCAGGTGATTGATGACACAATCTGGCAGCAGGAGCTTTGAAGCGGCAACTATCGGCATTCACTGATGTTCAATGACCTTTAAATGATTCATCGGGTTCTCTTGTAGTGTTCACCAGAACACTGGCTGACATTACCTGCAAGTTAATGTTTTAATGTCCCTTTCTGGGCATTGATTAACCCCCTAAAAACTCATCGACATGCATTGGAATGACATATTTGGAAGTTTTATCCATGAAATGCCTTAAATGGCACCGATGCAACTCAGCACTGTTAGTTCCTGTTGATCTACATTGCCTCTGAGTGGCAAACCTCATTCAGTGCAGCTCGAGCACACCAGCTCACCTGCAACTCTGCTCAGACACTGTCAAACTACTCCATGCTACACAATGGCAAGCTGTAATTCTGGACAGGATTGGTTCCCTAGATGTTCTGCTTTTCTGACATCTAAATCGGTGTTTTTGATTTCAAGGTGGAAATACTCAGTCATGGCTTCGGCTTCCAGGATACAATGAATGAAAAACAACTCCACATGTTAAAAAACCACGAGCATATTTTTCACTGGACGGAGTCTTTTAATGCAGTGTTGAAAGGACATTTTAAGAAGGCTAAAAGTCAACTAAGACATAACTTTTACTGCAACATTCAGAGGATATTTTTACAATGCTGTCAGGGTCACAGTTTATTGTATATGACACCAAAGAAAAAAAAACACTTATATTCAAAAAGTGTTTCCAAGGTACTGTCAAGGCTTCAGATGATGGAACATTTTTTCATCAAATACTGGGAAATATGATTATGGAATATGAAACAAAGGAATGACATTCTCATTGCTTAATGCTTTCAACATGTTATTGAGGCCCCAAATGACATAGATAGTGTGTCCAGTCATTGATTAAATCCATAAAAACTCGTCACACAATTAGGATATGTTTTCAATGAAAACAATCCCTCCCAGCTTTAAAATAGCTTCGATGTAACTCTACACCATTGCTTCCTTGAGAAAATGCAGCTCTGCAGAGTCTCCAGTGTGATTGTCAGAGTGGAAACTGGTGTGCTGGAGTGAGAGCAGAGTTCCACCTGCATCCCATCCTGCAATCAAGACTTCTACAAAAACTCTCTCGCTTTGCCAGATTGGAGGCTCATCCTGTTTTCAGTGCCTTGTCTCACTGGGGCTGTGTTTGATTCAATGACATTCTCCTTGAAAGAAAAAGTGACCTGGATGCTCACAAATTCAATGCAATTCAATAGATTTATTGACATAAATGGATGTATGTTTTTTTCTTTCACTTTATTGAATGTCCCACAGTACTGTACGTACAGCAGTTCATTTCCTTCGTGATCCTTCCGTCTTCTCTTTGTGTTTGTGTTGTTTTCATTAAGAGCGCTTATTGCAGGTTGGCTTAACCTAACAAAGCACTGATGATCCTACAGAGCTACTTTACAGACCTCTGTTGATGTCATCTCTGACTCATTTTCCAGCATAAACTCATATACTAGATGTGTCTGGCTTTGTCCCCATTGTGAGAATAGAAGTGGATGATACTGTTGTTGCAGGAAGGAGAACTTTGCCGTCTATTTTAATGCAAACCAAGTAGATTTGGTGCCTAAAACATAACCAAAGAGTGACTAAAACTAAAATAATAAGATTAGAAAGCTGAATATTATAGGAAAACGTACCAGTTCCACCTTGGATGAGAACCCTTTTGGTGGCTATCTCATGTCTGACTGGTACCACCATCACCCCTCCAGCTTCCTTATGGTGACTTTGATCGTCTATAAACTAAACTCACCATTAGACATTTAAAAAATCCCACTGAATTGGTACCAGCATGTCAATATGCCATCAACAAGCATCCATTTGTGAAGACTTGAATGGCAACAAGGACCAAATTCAGCTCATGATGGTGGTTGGATCTGCTCAGAAAAATTAGTGAAGTTGGGAACGAGTAGGGATTGGACTGGCTCACACAGCCTCCAGGAAATAGCCATAGCCTTACACTGTCACTACATGAAACTCTTGCCTCTTCCACCTTAAACAGTCTCACAAACTCACTGTAGTGCTGCATGACAAACTTTATATCAGTTTTACCTATGCAACTACATGACTGCATGTTTTCCCTTGGGGTAGCTCTATGCACCTATATATTCAATGACAATGTACTTTGCTGCTGCTGATACCAGCTCCCCAAACCATTCGCTGACGACAAAACATCCTGACTTGCTTTCCGTTTGCTGCAGAAACCAGAGTCAGATCAGAACATTCAGTGCTTGTTAGTCTTTTAGCCTGTGGATACTATTTCTGACTGACTTTGGAGAGGCTCACTGCCACAGTTTAGTCGGATCTTCTTTCAGCTTAAACACATTTCTCAGGACATTAAAACATTAACTGCTCTACTTCCACTTAATAATAGCAGATACTGGTAGCTTGTGGCCTCTAAGGTACACAATGTCCAAGTGTGATATATTTATTGACTGCCTCGTCCCTGCAATGGTCGGCACCTCTCAATTTAATTCACTTTGAGGGGGAAATGTAGTCAAAGAGGTCTCAGTTCTCAGGACCATTAAACCAATTAATGAGACCCATCCACAGGCTGCGGATCATCAGGTGTCTGACTTCCTGGCCCCTGGAAAAAGAAGAAATATTAAATTGGAGTAGGAGGAAGGAATAAAAAGGCAAGAACAAAGACCAACAAGGAGCAGCATCGTTTCCCAATATTAGTATTTTTAGACGCTGTTCTCGCTTAAACCCTCCAGAATCCAAAGAGAAATAGCCACGACCTCAGTGTCCTCAATGGAAAGTACATCCCTGCGGCGGGAAAATTGTAGTTTGTAGTGTGTCCTCCGATAACAAGTGTCTCCAGAATGTGTGGATTGTAAACTGAACAACCCAAATGAATAAGTTGTTCATCAAAGCTCTTAAGTACTAAAAAGCCCCCAGCAACAGCGTCTCCAGTGAATGAGTTTCTGGAGTCGACTCTGACTCACTCTATTTTGCTTGAAAATAATTTCTTTCAAATGATTCGGTTCTCATTACCCACACAGTAAAAGTAAAGGTATTCTTCGGAGGGATTAGATTTAATGCCGGCTTGTGAGTTTCTGCATTAACAGTTCAAACTCAGCAGTTAACTTTGCCGTTGCTATTTACTGTGTGTGTCCATTGAGCCATTTGGACACCATAGTGACCAAACATCAAGTAGTCTCCAGGAGAATCCATTAAGGAGCTGTCCAATTAGACTACGCTCTGGGTTTCATCCAATATTGCGGTACTTACCACAGATTTCCATGGAGCTTTTTGAAGAAAATCTCCATCTGCAACACATGTGGTCATCGTGGAGTGCTAAGGACCATTTATTACATTTCACGAAGACGTGTTAATCTACTGGAGAATCATTTTCACCTTTTCAGTAATGACTCATGAGATAGTCAAGAAGGCTTGACTAATTTGCACCAGATAATAGATTTTTATCCATTTTAGCCTTTCATTTTGGTAGTGCTCTCTGACAGAATGAAGGAGGGGATGGAAGCGAAAAGAAAGAAGGAATTGGTTAATGCATTTTGTGATTCCCTTTCCATGAAGAAGTCCCGGCTCTTAGCTGTGCTCCTAATTGCGCAAAAGAAATTGTTTTGTTGCTCTGATGAGGTGCAGTAAATGGCAGCGTCTGACAACAATTCATTTCAGAAACATCGATTTTCTGTCGCGATTTGCATATTTAATTTTAACATTCGGCAGAACAAACAGGGCGCAGCAAACATTAGCACTAATGAAGGGAAGACGGATGACACCCATGATGGTTATCACTGTGTCTGACTGTCTCTGCCAAGCTTTCTCCGTCTCTTATCATTCACCCTGCCTCGGCTTACCTTTTTTTTTTCCCCCTCCCTATGCATCACTCAGTCTTTCAAGTGTCCACATGATAAATAACTACATTAGATCCATTAACCAGTTGCGAGCTACAGTACCAACATAATCCATGAGGAGTAAATCAAGCCTTAAAAAAACAGAAAGAAACCCCCTCTTTTCAACAGTCCCCCCCTTTTTTTCTTGCTCACTATGTTCTCATTAATTTTCCCAAAGAGGCCTGTCAGCTCGGATAGTACATTATCCATTCATCACTGCGTCATACTCAGGCAGCGCCACATATTGGCAAAAAGAAAAGGTCAAACAACAAAATTTTGTGTTTGCAACCTAAAGTGTGCCATTCAGCATTTTAATTAACAAACCCTGGCCAATGAAAAATGAATGAGCTGGGAGTAGTAAAAGGAAAAAAAAGGCTTTGTATAGCCTTGAGGAGTACAGCGCAGAGACATAATGATAATGTTCCAAGTCCCCAAGTACAATGAAATAGCTAGCTCGGGATAGCAAGCCAGAATGGATGAATGACACAGCAAACACTGTGTGAAAACCTCGGTGAGTGTTATAACTGCCTGTCACATGAGATGAATGATTTTCCAGATTTTTTTTCATTCAACATTGTGACATTTTTTTTCATCCCCTTTTAAAACATTTAAAAACTCAATCAGCACTGCACTTTAAAAAAAAAAAAAAAAAAAGAATGTCATGCATATGCACAAGTGATACAGAGTGGTGCCACATGAATGTGAGATGAAACGGTTCCTCCGACGGCCTGATGTGATGTAATACCAAGGACAAGCTACAGAAAGCCCACAATGAAAAATTGAAAAATGGTTCACCGTTTGGAAAGATATTTATAGGGCTGCTCACAGAAACCCGATGCTTCAATGCATCAGTCGAAGATCCCTGATTTGAATCAGATTTTTAAAGCTGTGCACTCATTTTTCCACCATGTGCTGAAACCTGAGGTAGAATGATCACTGTGTAAAAGAAGCAACTTTGCTTCAGTCATTGAAATGTATGCCAAAAGGGGTGATTAGTTACTTTAAACGGCCATAAAGTCTCCATGTAGGCCTTGATGCTGTGTTCGCTGACCTAAAAGAAAGAAAGTAAAGGTCTGGATCATGCAACATTACAACAGTATCTATCTCTACCTCCCCCTCATCGCCTCAGAGTTACCAGCTAACGAGCCGGCCGAGAGTAAAGACATTTAGCCCATAACCAGAGGTCTCCCTGCCACGGTTAAGAGCCACCGATCTGGAAAGATAACATTCCAAAGTGTGGCAGCAGTTTGAACTTTTGAAGAACCTTTAAAAAGTTAAATGCAAACTCCCTCTGTGAACTTAGAAAACTGCCTGAAAATGGCTGAGCTGAATAGAAATGTCAATTATTTCACAGTCTAATGTAGCAGTGCTGTGTAGAATGGTCTGCTGCACCTCATTGTCTTTTCGCTATCAGGAAGAAAAAAAGGCTCCAGTGTGTTTGTATTTCCTTTTAACCAATCACAACAGCCTTGGGCGGGGCTAAGAAGAGGGTGCAAAACTATCAGGTTTGCCATATTGTACAAACAAAACCTTTTCAGCATGCAAGTTGCTGCCCTAGTGGTTGCTGTTGTTATTTCCTGTAGGTAAGGGCATTTTAAAACGGTAGTGTAGCACCCGTTGTCAGAATTACATCATTGCCCACATTCATTCAGGTCTGTCTCCACCCACGATCATCCAATAATCTAATCCGAACTTTCTACATGGCCCACCCAATTTGAAACCAATCTCCAGGAAAACTTATTAGCGTGAGCCTTCGGGAGGCTGGTGTGTGGGACAGTGGAGCAGAGGAACACCAACTTTACTTCAGCATCTGATTGCATGTTGTAGCAGTATCAAAAGGAAGCCTCTTTTACCATCGGTGTCAGCAGCAGAAATGGACATGGATTGAATATTTCCTGGTTGAAGTTTCCCAGGAGTTGCCAGCATCAGTGAAGCCAAGACCTTTTACTGACTGACTCACTGGTCCATGGTACTGTGAGTACCTGGTCTAAATAATGCACATGCTGTCAATGTTGAGTTGTTGCACTGGGCTGAGAGATGCTGTTTAAGTTGTTCAGTATTTGATTTCCTGCTTTGGTTGTGGTGTTAAAAGATCCACGGTAAAACCCGGAGAGGACTTTTGAATTATGATTGGATTGTGTTTGGAACAAACTGAACTATGTGGGGAGACCATGGTGGACCGAGTCAGACAAGTTCTTTCATTGAAGGCAATACTGTGAATATATTATAAGCTATTTTGTTTATGTTTCTTCATTTACAAATTGTGTGAAGTTTAAAAATAGGCCTCAAAAGCCACAGAAATACGCATGTGCTGTATGGCTTATTATTCTGACAAATGCATCCAGTAGCCCAACACTATATGTTGACAAAAATGGACAACCAAATGCAATTTAACAGGTGAAATTCAGCTTCAAAGGCTGAATTAGATATATGCCTTAAAGTGGGTTAACTTCACTCAGTTAATGCTTCTGAGTCATCTAAAATGTATAATCATAAACCTATTCAGACATTTGGACAATCCCATATCACAGTGGGTTGGTGACATCCAGAAACAATGTGTTAAAATGAATATGATCATCCCCAAACGATGGAAACAATATCTGGATAACATTACATCTCCTGCCGCACATAGCACATCATGAAATGTGCTTGTATGTTAACAAAAGCACTGATTGCACATGGACATACAGAGAATGAGTCGACCAGCAATAACCTGCTCTGACAGGTCACCGAGGGAGGCAGTGCATGGCCTTTATCTCCTGCATTTTCAAGGCATCCTATAGGTGTTATTGTCGAAGAAGACTCCTGAATGCTCTTTCATAACACCTAACCGAGGACAGCTCATTATGAAGTGGCTGGAAAGTGTCTCAAGTGTCGCATAACCCCTTTGACACTTTGCACATCCAGTTCCACTGATGTAACTGATACACAATCATTTGTGTCAGCGTTACAAGGACAATGGATTGTACTGGGTTTATGGACCTCTTATGCCTTTTTTTGGGTCAAGGCTGGAGTCTACATCCCAGTACACATTTAATTCAGGAGCAAACACCTCCACAAGACGAGCTGTCCTGTGCATGCTTTACACGGATATACTGACAATTATTCTCATGTCTGCTACATACTTGATATGTCTCTACAAAGTCAAAGGAAGCACCGTGCCCTCGGGGGGAAGGGGCTGCAAACACCACTGATAAGACTGGGGAATATAACGGTAGACATCCTTATAGGGAAGGTGGGATACTTTACTGTATATACTGAACCACCAAAGCAGTCTCCCAATACTAAATCAGTAAAGAATGGGGGGGGGGGGGGAGACACCAGAGACACTGGTCCGACACTGTTTGGAATATTGCACACCTACAAAATTTTATATATGAAGGCAGGGAAAGGTGGAACAGTCAGAGGATTTTGGTTGAAGCTGGATAAACGGACCTGCAGTTCAAACTCTTTAGTGTCCTTTAACCTTCTGGCTTCATATCAGAGCCTTTTATGTCGCATTCCCCAACAAAAATATCCCCGGGTGGTGTGTGTGTGCGTGGGAGTTTGCTGGAAGAACTGAAGACATATTTGCTGCTGAGACAAAACAAATAATTCTTTTGCTCAACAAAGATAACTTTGCTCAGAACCGGAGTTCAGAGAGAAATGTAAGAGAAAGCAGGTTTGGGACTGATTAGATACCATATGCTGTCGCAGCGGTGACACCCAGACAGAGAGGCTCTCGTCGACAGTCGACAAATGATCTGATGAGTGTTTTGCTTCAAATAAGAAGTGACAAGAATCAAGATCAGACATGAGTTGCAACAACAGCTTTAGATTTACTGTCCGCTCACAGGTTGTAAATCCAAAGAAAGGCTTTGCACTTTGATGGAAAGCAACACCTGACGCAGATGTTCACGCTTCGAGGCAAGAGTGGTCAGGTACCTTATTTTAATCATGTGATTTATTTCCGTCCCCTCATCACAAAGTGCCTCATAGATCCAACAAATGCTTGAATAATTCACTCTGGAGTGAATTCATTGTTTCAATTTGACCATCTTTAACCTGTCCTTCATTCACTCTTGGCCTATTTGCCTCCTACTATTGCTGTCGCTTAGCAGTTCAAGAGCTCATCAGACCTCGCCAGCTCGTTTGTTGTACTTTTTGTAGAAGTCCAACAAATTAAATGTGGTCCACTGCAAGTAAAAGTCAAGCAACGGCAGTCTTGGCTGGTTATTGTGGGCTCTTTTCTCCAGTTCTTTCAGAATAAAACCAGTAATATTGAGCAGTCAAGATAAGTAATATTATATCCATATGTCACAGTCTCCTTTCCTTAAATGTGTTTCTCGTGTCGTGTGTGTGTTACTTCCTGTTTTATTTTCCAGTTCCTCACCTTGTGTGCATTTGTCTGCCCTGCCCTGATTGGTTTTACCAGTGTGTTGTTTCCCAATTAGATTTTGGTGTATTTATAGTGATTGTTCCTTGTACATATCTATCTGTATGTTTTGGTTCATACTTCCAGATGTTACCTTCTTTGTATTTGGATTTCCTTGAGGCTACCACAAACACATTTTCTATCGATGAATCTATCAACTGTCTCACCAATAAGCCAATCAATCTAAATGACTAATTCTCCTCTAAAAAAACTAAAATACCATTTATAAACAAAACATTCATAAAGAATTGAAGTACAAAAACAAATTGCATTGGTTAAAAATATGGATGTCGGCATCAATGTCATCGACTCCGCAGACTCACTGCAGCAGCTCTCGATTTAGTTTTCTTGGCCTCATGTTTGGATTCTAAACTCCACAGCCTGTTTTTGTTGTATTTTGATTCCCTGCTCGCCTTTAGAATACAAATACAAAGCCTTTATTGTCATTGTATTCCAGATACAATGAGTTTAGGAGTGCCATTCCTGCTTTAGAATTAAACAGATGTACATTTACTTACCTTCAGTAGACTTTAATAAACTTCCCTTTGTTATACAGCAATAAAATCCACAGTATTGCTGCTAACTCTCAAACTAACTGAACAGCTTTGCAGCCATAAATCCGCCACATTAAACTTTTTTTTTTTCCCATGATTGTGTTGCAAAAATGCAGCACATGTGTCAGATGTGGTTTGCAAATTTTAAAACTGATTCAGATACTTCGAAATTGCTTTTAAAGTGAAGTATTTTAAGTGTTTCCAAAAGGAAATGTACAGTAGAGTGAAAAATGTCACATCTTAGTGGCGTCTCAGTGGGGTCCTGTTGTTGGCTCTGGCTTGCTCACAGTCTTTGCACCCCCAAGGAAACTTGCTGTAGCCTTGTACCCTTAATGCCCCGTAGGAGCACCTAGCCACAGAGCCAAGGAACAAAAGCTAACAGCAGGTACCAGGTTGCAGGCAGCAGCTTATTCCATTTGATCAATAAATAAAAAAAAGGCCATACCGAGGATAAGAAAAGAGAGCATTTCTCAGCTTTAGCCCTGAACACATATGTATGATTTCCTGAAAGTAGGGCATAATGAAGACCATATTCTTTAATTCAGCGAGTGTTTATGCTAATAGAGGTGAGGAGGCTCTGCTTGATATAGATCGTAGCTTGGGGGGATCAGCGCAATAAGATCTGGGCAGAGGGTTAACTGGATATGCTGTGGCCTCGCGATGTAAGGCAAATGCTGTGGGACTGCAATGGGGAAAAAATAAAAGGAGCACGTGGAGTTCTGAACTTGCTTTGTGGTGAACTATATTTGGCTGCGCTTTCCGTTAACCTTTAGTCAATGATATAATTTGGGTAAGTGGTGTGCCTTTTTAATTGCTACCCTTAATTTTAGAATAGCACTCAGTAATTGAAGCCATAAAAACGTCCTCAGGTGGCTCCGGCTCGCCATAAAGGCACAGCATGCATACGGTAACTGGAGGGCAACCGTTTTAGAACTGGAGCCAGGTTTATGGCTTTTGTCCACTGTTAAAAAATGAGTTCAATGGGAGAACTCCATCACTCAGTCAAATGGGGAGTTAACGCTCCCGTTTTGATCACTAACTTCTGACACCCAACGAGCAGATTTTTATTCTCGACAAAACTGAGTCAACAAGCAAATGAATGAAAGATCCCCCTCAAAGTAGATGTGAAGAAACGCTCCGAATGATTTATATTCCGACACTGGAGCTAACGCAGCAACAAGTGTCGATTATGCTAAACATGTAAACATGCAGCAGCATAATGATGCATGTTATTATTCATATTATTATAATGACTTTACACTGTGAAGGAGACATTTTTAATGGGTTTTGAGTAAGCAAACTCCAACAGTTAGGCTGCTACAATAGCTCCAGGAAAAATGTGCTGAACAAAAGTAGAAATGCAGCATGCTTATCGATTTTTATCCATTCTTTTTAAAATAGAGGAATAAATATTGGTTGTTCCAGCATGTGGCATCTCAACAATCAAATATGTGCTGTGTCAGAAACGATAATGGGCTTATTGAGAGTGGGGTCATGCAGTTTTGTCCGTTTCCCAAGTACTCCGTGGAGTTGAAGGACATAAGAGGAAAATTTTGGGGAACAGGGTCACACTGTTGGACTCAACCATTTGAAGTTGCTGGAAATTATTTCTTAGATGACAAATTGTGGGACATCCAAGTGGTCACTGGGCCAAGGAATGGTCACACCTGACGAGGATTCACGTAATAGTCAAGCATTTGTCACCAGCTGAACAGCTCGAGAACCTTTTTTTTCCAATAGAAAAGAGGTTTTTAATTGTTTCTGTATGTCATAAAAAGAGGACCATTTGCATGTGGCATTTAAATTTATGTTCAGACAGATAATGGCAAAAGTGCTGCATTTGTAATTATGGTCTATTGATTGCAATTGCAAATGGTATTCTGGCTTTGTGAATGCTAATACTGATATTTTTTTTGATGGACTTCTTCCTCCTCTGTGGCAGGAAAATCCCATTCTGTCCACATGAACATCGATTTATGAATGTCTCCATGCATATTGGAACACCAAGAACAGCTACAAATGCTTTACCAAGCATGCCATGCCACATCAGCAGTACAAATACCAGAGAAAACTGCCATTTTATGATTGTTACGGACTTTAAAATCATGGATCCTGTGAACAAAGTAGCATTGCAGAGGCTGGTGAAGTGCTGCAGCAATGCCAAGTTGCCAAGAAAACTGCATATACCCACCATTGTTTTTGGTGTTTTTAAAGATGCTCACTGTACAATGCATATTTAAAAAATCTTGGAGGGATCTAAAATGTTTGCTTGTGCACAAGAGTCCCAAGAAATGAGGAAAAACGTTACAAAATATCTGTATTTATGTGTCATTTTCACACAGTTAAACTTGCAAATCACCCTTTGTGTGATCACTTATGTGCATGCTATTGTCGTTCCCCTCTGTGACATTATTTTAAAAATTTAAATAGACACCAAAAAACACGCTTTTGTGATGAAAAGCAATTTTTTTGTTGGTATTTCTAACCAGAAGCACTTGAAGGGCTAGTTAATCTTATTTACAACTTGCAGCCGTGGGAATAGAAGCTTAAAGAGGAGCACTTCTGGTCAGCATTACACCATCGCTCTGCTTTACCCCGGGCGCTCCAAGATGATGAGATACAGAATAATTCATCCAACTGTTGAATTTTTAATTAAAAATTCTCACTCCATATGTTATATGCCAAATTCACTTCAAGCATTTCATTACACTAAAATTGGCCTTTTACACCAGCATTAGTAGACATGCGAAAAAGTCCTGGGTTGTTTTTGTTGTTTGCTTTTTTTCCACTCCAAATCAGATGTATTAAAGGTTTTTGCGAGCAGAAGGTCTTGAGCAGTTGCGAACCAAATATAATTTTCTCTCACTCGACCTCGACTGACGATCATGGCTTCGAGGTTAATTGAAAGCCATGTATCAAAGCTGCAGAAATTTAGCTATCAGACATTGTTCCTCCTATGTGAATGCTTTATGATCCTGCTGCTGTGAAATGAAAGGCTCAAAAGCCATTTAGCATCACAGATGGATCAGACATTATAGCTTTGGCTCTGTGACACTGAGACTTCTTCAAAATCGACTCACAGGAGACTCATTCTAAAAGGAACGGTCAAGACCAGCTCCAAAAAACGCTGAAACCTACAATTCTTACAGTGCAACGAGTGGCATCTCTTGTTAAAGTCTTTCTGTGGTCACTGATTAAACCCCTAAAAATGTATCCCCATGTGTCAAAGTTACATATTTTTAAGTCACCTGGAGCTTGTGTTTTACAGCTCAAGCACACCAGCTCACCTACGATTCTGCAAACTTACTTTACGCCACACAATGGTAAACTGTTATGCTGGAGTAATTCAGCCATACATCGAAGAAATCAGTTCTGAAGAAGAATAATGGAAAGTCAAACTGTGTACAAAATATCAAATATGTATAAATATATATCAAATACGTCAGTGTTCCAGAGCATGAAGCCTACAGATGTTACCATGGGTTTGACTTTTTTTTTCTTTGTGAAATGTCAGATCAGCAATTCTTGGATGGATTGCCCTGACATTTGGTGCAGACATTCATGTTCATTACTGGATGGATTAATCAGTAATAAATTTGGTGATCTCTTAACTTTTGCTTCACTGTCGTGCCTGTATGGAGTTTTCACATGTGGACAACTAACAGGTTTCTTCTGCATGGCAATGGCAACAGGGGATTGTGGGTATTGCAGGAGCCAATTGGGTTTCCCAGGATCAAGACGGATGTAAAAAGTAGCTTTTTGGCCATTCAGTGCTTTCCATAACAATCCCTTCCTGAGCTAAAATGGTTTAGATATAACTGTAAATTATTGCTTCCTCTTGAATGTCCAGATCTCTCCACATACCCCTCCTCACCTGCTGCAGCTTGAGCACACATATGTCAGAATATACGCTACACAGGTGCTAATATTGAAATGATGCAGCCACACATGTAAGCAACTCTGAAGGAGTGTAATGATCCAGAAAACCACACCCCTGCAACCTGACAGGATTGATTCCTGAGATTCGTTGCATACGAAACCCTGGAAGTCTGAATCTGTGTTTTTTGAGACTGCTTGTGGAGTGTTGGCCCAAACTTCTTGAAGGTCTTGGGGAAGTGGACATACTTTTTAAGGGAGTGGATCTCATTGTTGGGCATCTGCAGCTGTCTGAAACAATTTCTTAGATTTCAAATGGAGTAGATGTGAACATCTTAGTGGCTGGCAACAGTGCTAGCATGATATGTCAGCATCCAGCATCCCAGTAGCAAACTAAGCACAGGCACTGTAAAATTATACGTAACTCAATGGCAAGTTCTAATACTGGAGTAATGTAGCCATACATGTTTGAACTGGAAACTGATTCTGAAGGAGTATACTGATACAGAAAGCACCACCCCGCAACCTGACAGGATTGGTTTCTGAGATGTTTTCTCAATCTGTGTTTTTGAGACTGTTTGCTGGATGTTGCCCCACTCTTCCTTAAGGGCTCAGTAAAGCTGGCAGACATTTTCAGGGACTGGATCAGACTGTTGGACACATCCATCTAGAGCTGTTTGAAACAATTTCTTAGATTACAGATAGTGGAATTGTGAACTTGAGGTGCTTGGCAACAGTCTTCACATGACATGTCAGTATCCACTAAAAGTACACTCTGCACAATGGCAAGTTGCAATCTTAAAGTCATGCAGTGGCACGTGTTTGAACCAGAAACTGGTTCTAAAGCAGAATAATGATGGTAAAAGCTCCACTCTGCAACCTGACAGGATTGGTTCCTGAGATTTGTTACATATGAAACCCCAGAGGGTCAAATTCTGCGTGTCATCAGGACACCATAGAGTGGAAAGGCTCAGCCATGGTGCTAATTGCTCATCCCGCTCATGAAGTGTCATCCAGCACATAAAAAAAGCACCATATGGACATATTAACAAGGAAAAAAGCTTGATTTGCACAGGAGGAGGTCTTAACCCCTTTGTGTTTGGCATTAATTTGCAAATATTATCATGCTAAGCTAATAGGGATGTTATTGGTAAACTATATAGGCACTTCAAATCAGCGTGATCAGCATTGTCACTGAGATCATGTTACTATGGTGATGTTAGCATTTAGATCAAAGCACTGCTAAGCCTGAGCACAGCCTCGCAGAGCTGTTTAGTGCGACTGTGGAGTCTCGTTTCAGACTTCAGAGCTGCAGAAGACATTAAACAGCTGGTTTCACAAGCCTTATGACAAGTGATCTAATCTTCATGTGTACAATCCACGCAGTGCCCCTTTGATGCTGCAGCGAGCACACTAATGCTGATAAGATATGCACAGCTAATGAAGAGCCTGTCTTAGATTTTTAACTTGCAGGCTGTGATTGCGACGCACAATCCAATCAACCCCTCAAGCACAAATATTGTTATCCAGTCTGTAAATAAAGTAAGCAGGCAAATTGTACAGCGCATGTCGATGGATCACACACAGTAAATTAATAACCTTCTGGTGAGAGGTTTAGTATGTTGTAATATATTTGGCAGGACCAGTAATTATAAAACTAGGCCATATTGCAATGGGAGATAATTAACGTTAGCACGTCCCTGGGAGGTTTTTGTGGAGTAGGGGAGGCTTTGACACAGCCTATTCAATTATGTCCTTCCCTGTGGGTCCGGAAACCCAGAATATAGAATATCTAAATTAGGCACATGACAAATCTCTTACCAAGTCAGATGGAGCAGGTCACAAATGGCAAGATGGTCGACGAGCTGTGGAGGCAAGTTTGGTGCAGTTAGATACAGTTATTGAAAAGTTGTCAGTCCTTGTGGTATGATGAGGTGAGAATTACACCCATCATCCTTTTAAAGACGTGCATTAATAAAATGCCTTGAAAAGAAGAGGAAGAGCTCCTTATATTTCAGTTAATAAACCTATAATATGAGGGTCAGAAATCCCAATACATTGGCTGGAAGGCATTTATATTACACATTATCAGGTTTCCATTACTGCGGACAAGGAAAAATATGAAAATAGGAAGAAATGCATACCAGGACACACTGGATCAATTAATGAGACGCTAGAAACCCCCTCAAAATTACCTATTGATTTTTCAACTGAACGCGTAGCGCTAATTGCATTGGAGATTCCGGCAATGCCATGATCATAAGTTTGCTTGATGAAATTCGGAATGGCCTTCCAAATGATGCTCATGACTTGATGGGATTTAATAAGGCGACAGTTATAGACAAGATGCGAGCTGTGTACCTGATATGTTGGCGCAATGGAAAATTATGGATGAGGCTGTTTGTAAATGGACAGCATACAAAGCAGAGAGAGCAAAAAAGATGACAGTTATGCATTAAAAGACAGTTCAGATGCTCCTCCAGATATTACATATGAAAGAAAAACATAGCGAGTGCTGTTGTAACAAAGAGGGAACCTCACGTCACAAATGTATAAATGAAAGCAGTCCTTTTCCTTTTTCTCTAAAAAGCTGCAGGGGATCAGGTATACAATATGTCCTACCTCTGTTCTGAATCTAGCACATCACAGACAAAGAAGTGGGACGCCTATATCAACACGGGAATTTAAGACTTCACATTTGACCCTCTCCACGTAGCCCTTTCAACACCTGCACTCTGGATATCCAGCTAAAAATAATGCCAGAAAAAGATAGAGCTGAGTGGGAGAGAGGCTTGACAATTACAAGCAGCATAAACAGCAAAATAGGTTAATGTATATGGGGGTGAAATGGCATTGATATATTTTCACTTAATGGTAAAATGGGTAAAAATAGCAGCGGCAACATGTTTAGTCCATTAGTGCTCTTGTTGTAATAAAGATGTGCTGGAAACATGAATGCCTCGAGGTTAATATCAGAAAAATCATTAAAATTCTCACTCTTGCACGACCATTCTTGTGGAGGTCAAACCCAGTATGAAGACCTGGTGGTGAAGATTAAATCAAGGCACAGCAGTTTGAATCTGAGCCACTAAGACCAGGGTTATGGTTTCTCTTTCACTCGGTTGTGGATAGATGTGCTGTTGAACAATCAGCTTTGTTTATGCATATATAATAATATATAAAAGATGAAGGTAGCCACCCTGATATCACCTATAGGTCAACTGTTTTGAAACGTCTAGTTTGGAGTTCTGGCTGTTGCTTACAAACGTTGAGTGTCAGTCAGAAGGTAGCCATGCTCAAACGCATATCCTACTTTATTGTCTATTTTACCTTCAGTGGGAACTAAAATTACAAACTGAGCACCATGCTGCATTAAGGGGACATAAACTAGCCATTGAGAGTCTCTATTCATGAGGTAAATGTTCACAGAGGTGATAAATCAAATGAGAAGATGTTGGCCTTCTTTTTTCAGCCAGAGGAGTCGCCCCCTGCTGGCCTATAGAGAATTTAGGTTTAAAGTGCATTGGATCATTTTTTTTTCTCATCTTTTATTTAGAGTCTATGATCTGAACAGTGTAGCTAAAAGCTGGCCAAAGGAGGGAAACCTAACATTTTCAGACTACAGTGAGACTTCAAGAGTTGCATTTAGCTCTAAAGTCCCACATACAGTTGAGTAGCAATTAACAAACAAGAGTGAGAATAAAAAGTAGCAAAAATGGCCGACACAGGCGCTGACTACACAACATCTGGCATGACGTTTGGCAAGTTTTCCATCACATACTACATTTTCTAAAGCCTAGAAATAGAGCTAAGAGAAGGTACAGTAGTCTAGTTTCCTCTCAGACCACTTGAATTACAATATGCTGAGAGGTTAATGTGGACTTTTTGCATAATGATGCCCCCCAAAATGACTGCCTACTCTATCTTTAAATGTCACATGTTGTTTAAAATGAGGATGAGGCTCAAGGATTTTCTCAAGGGTCAATAGCAATATTTAATAGCGTTGTGCAAATGTGCATATGGAAGCACGGTAGATGATGTTTTTCAGAGTTTTTTAAACTGTGGAGTGAACACAGAATGCTTCATCATCCTCACAAAGTCTGCTACTGGGCTTCTTTTAGGGACAAAATAAAAGTTTCTAGACCTTTTTCCAGTGCAGGAAATGACCGACTTGTAACCTGAGGTTTATTATAACCTGGACTTTCTTATGTCCCCCACTATATTTTACAGTCTGAGACACTGCAGATGTGAGCAAAGTAGGTGGATATGGAACCATTTTGTCATATTAGGGTGCTCACACACTGTGTTTATAGTGTCACCAAGAGTATTCGACTGCATGTATTTTACCCATTTGTCTCCTTGAACTTGTCTTTGGAGCAAATAGAAAACTGCAGTGGGAGTATTAGCAGGTTCTAAAAGTCAACAATTTGGAAGTGATCAAGCTTGGAACACGATATATGAGAGGTATTTGCTTTATCCTTGAATATCAAACAAAATAAATAACAGATTTGGACTAATAAAGGACAAATCAAGTGCCTTTTGTTTGTTTTATTGATACTCCCTAAGAATGCTCACACTTCCTACAAGTTTCTCATTATACGACAAATAAATGCAGAGTTTCCCAGACTCACAATATCTGTTTGTCACAGTTGTACCCAACTAGCAAAATTGTCAGTTCCAAATGAGAAATAATGCGGCCCCTGTTCCACCCCTGGAAATATTTGCAGTGTCCTGGCTGATGCCGCCACCACTTGTATTGTTTCTAAATAATTTGGAGCTCCTCTCAGATCTGACAACGCCAATTACGAATTCGACTCTCGTCTCCACCGGCTAATGACGTGGCGGCCGGCTCATTTACAGCGAGCCGTTTGAAGACGCATCCCGGCGATAAAGCTGACTGATGCCGGCTGTGATCTGAGCGGATTCAAACAAGGTGGAGAGAAGAAGTCTGAGCAGCAAACATATGGCTGCACTTTTTTTTGCTTCATATTCAAGGGACGTAAACATAAAAAAATGGCCAATAAGTGCTACTTGGGCACAGAAGTTATTGCCATTTCATATTATTGTGAGGCATGACTGTTTTATTTAGGTCATTCATCTTGTTGCTTAAAAGCTGTTATTTATGCCATCCCGCATCTTGAGTTAATCTCCTAAAGGGTGAGATTTATACCTATGGAAGGCGACCATTATCCACATGCGAATTAGGCAAAATGACAAATGGTCTATTTCATCTGTGTGACATTAAGCACTTAGCACATTTTCCCAGGCTCTGGATGTACAGGAAAGCAATAAATAAATTGTCTGCTTGCAAGGCTTATTCAGAGCCCCCATATCTATACATCCATCCTTAAAATGATGATAAAAACTTAACATGCATGCCTAAGGTGCAAGTCCACCCCTGGGTGTAGCAATTGTATCCTCCGCCGACAATAAAGGGAAGATGAACTGTGTCGACTCCATGGCGGCATCCAGGGTGATTTTCCACAGATAAAGGCACATTTTGTGGTTCAGATCTGGTTCAGGACACGATGATATGAAGCTTATTTCGGTGCAAAGCTCAGAGCGGCGTTGTGTGATTCCACAGATCTGCTCTTCTATTCATCACCAACAGGGCAGCTTGCCGTTTTTATCTCTTGACATCGCCCAGATGGAGTGTCAATCCTCTGCTGAGGACCCGACTGAACTCCCCCATACGGGTTCTCTCTTTTTTAGGGTATATTTCACCAGGGTCAGAGGGCCGCCGAGAAAGAATGTCACTCACCCAATCAAGAAGTTCCCCTCCTTCTCGTGTCAGCTCCTCTTTGGATTGCAACTTGCAAATCCTTTACTTGTCAGCGCTAGCAACAGCTTACCAACCCTTCATGTCACTTCAAAAGCAGCCATCTTTTTGAAGCTGTGGCGCGGTGGCATTTTGAAGCTGGAGAGTAAGTTTATCCCGCAGTCGCAAAGCGTCACATCTGCGGTTTGATTAGGCTAATGTCATTGATTGTGACAACGTGCAGAGTGATTTAGAGAGAAAAAGAGGGGGAAAGACATTGTGAGTGCCGCACACGAGGAGTGTTTTCAGCACCTCTTGCCTTTGATTGTGGCTGCACCTTGGTCCTTTGAGGCCTCGTGTGGCTCAGTCACAACAGGGAAGTCATGAAGAAAGGAATGTGGGAGCTGATCGCTAAATGAAGACTTGCTCTGGGCGCTAATTGACAAAGCTGTTGTATTGGCTTTTTATTTAAACCTCAAGCCAGAACAGAAACCTATGGTGAGGCAGTGTTTTCTTATTATGGCTCACATCTCTGGAACAGGCGAAGAAGACCTGAGGTATTGATATTTTCAAAAGCAAACTCAAGAACCAACCTTTTTAGTCAGGCTTTTGATTGATTTGATAGATTTTATTTATTTATTACCCTTCTTAGAATTTTTTTTTCTATTTATTTACCTATTTACATGTTTTAATCTATTTAATGTGCAGTTTACTTAATTTTTATCATTTCTTTTTCTGTTTTTCAAATTTTTGACTTTTATTTCTGTCTTTTCAGTCTCTATTTTAAAAATAGATCTTATTTTACTTTATTTGATTTATTCATTCATCTAATTTGTTTTATCTTATTTTATTTCATTTTATCTCAGGCAGCCTTTCCTCAGTTCTTTAATTCCAGTGTTTTAGAGTCCTGTATTAATAACTTGACTGTGAGAATGGGGTTGGTGGTTGTTTGTATTGTTTTATTGCATTTTTATTTGTTATCTGTGAAGGACTTCTGTTTTTCTGTTAATATGAAAAGTGCTATAGAAATAAAACTGGATTGATTGATTGATTGATGTTGTGAGCTTCAAGAATAGTCAAATTCCTGCCTCCATTTTGGGCAGATGGAAAACAAAGTGTGTCGGGGGGGGGGGTGATAAAAGCGGGAATCCTGCTGTGCACTGGTCCTCTAAACCCCATGCAGGAGAATTCAGATGCGTGGAAAATGAATGAGTGAGGCGACAGAAAACACGTGGGCAGCCCCCACTGTCTCCAAATGTGTCGATGTTTTTCAAGAGGAAGGAGGGCGAGCGGTCGTGGACGCCTCCCCTCACTGTGACAGCTCGCTCTCCTGTGAGCCATATTCCGCTCTGCTTTCGGGCACGGTGACACACACTCGTGCGCACGCGTCCACAACCAACCAGATCTCCTTTCTGGTCGCACAGTGACGGGCGACTGAGACAGCTCAGGGCCCCAGCAGGAGTCACAGGGGCGCTGTGCCAAGTCATAGCCTCGACTCTGTTCCACCTCAGCAGTGCGCCTGGAGAGGGCCTCGCTGACACACTGTAGATACGCTCACTATGTGATACGAGCAAATGAGTACATTATGTTCCAGTCAGCACCTCGCAGCCGAGGATCACAGTGATGAACTCCATCAACATGTTATTAAAATCTGCATGGCACATTCACCTATATGCATATTTAAACACATACATGCGCATAAAACCCCAGGATGCATATGCAGCAAGTGTTCATGCATGTTTCTCCTGGCACGTGTAATTGCGCCTCCATGTTTCAAGTTTGACATTTCATGTTAAGTGGCTGTTTGTCTTCAAACAATTGTTGCTTACATCAATCTAATGGAATCACCGTTCAAGGAAAAGAACCTGAGTGCAGCGATATGCATCAATCTACAGAACAGAATCAGCCTCATTTTATGACTTTTGTTAGCAATGTCAAAAATTGGCATCACAGATGGCTCCTAATGTTACCATACCCATTAGCTAGGGGCCATTTCTAAGAAGAACAAGTCAGTAAATAGAACAACATAAAACTGTAGAGAATGTAAAATTTTTCCTTCTCGCTATTGTTGACAAAATAGTGAGCAAAAGTTGCTCAATTTAATTACATTTAACCCTAAAATGAAAGCAGATTTAAACTCAAGAATGTTCAGTAAAATCTGCTTTCTCAGCTCTGTCATCTTTAGTTTCTGCCTACTGTATGCTGTGTGACAAACTTTTGAAGCCGTAGAAGCTATGAGTCATGTGACATCAATGGAAAAATGAGTGTGGTGTTTACTTCAAGAACCAGAGGTGGCCAAAATACCTCCTCCCACTTCACATCTCTATTAGTGTTTCTTAGCATGCATTTGAAAGGGCTAGCCAGAAAGTTAACATTGCAACAGCAAATATTTGAAATGACTGCATATAAAACAAATATTTATCTTCCCATTGATTCAAGCTGTAGACCACTGTGTACCCTAAAGCGCTGGTATTCATTGGAATATGAATGGAATTGAATGAACTTGGGCAACATACTTTAATGTAGAAAACAGGAGGAAAATATGGGACTGTGGTGTTTTATAATGTGCTGATTCTGCAGTGCATACAGATATACATAGACGGTTATTATTGTGCAAATGCATATTAGAAGTAGTGGACAGGGAAACTCAAGGTATAGTGTTTTGGCTAAGAATGATTGGTTGCAAAGTCTGAAAGGCGAGAATGTTTTTCAGTTCACTGCCTCGACAATCGAAAACAACTCCAAGAAGGTTGACTTCTGAAGAATTACTTTGGACTGTGTCTTTATCTGCATCTCCATATGATAGGCCGCTAAACCCGAGGTTGCGTTTAATCTCACATTTTTCAAAAAGATAATGGGAAACCAAAGCATACGCAGCTCCAGCACAAGCTATTGACAATGCAATGTTAACATCATGCTGCTTTATCAATTATCACTTGGCGAAAACACATTTAATGGGCTGCTGTGGCTCAGGTGGTAGAGCAAGTTGTCCAATGATCGCAAGGTTGGCAGTTTGATCCTCAGCCCATCTGTATGCCGAAGTTTCCTTGGGCAAGACTCTGAACCCGAAGTTGCTCCCAATGGCAGGCTCGCGCCTTGCATGGCAGCTCTGTTGCCACTAGTGTGTGAATGGATGAATGAGAAACACATTGTAAAGCGCCTTGAGTACCAGTAAGGTAGAAAAAGACGCTATATAAGCGCAGACCATTTACCATTTACACCATTTTGCTTTTAACTGTAATTAAATTTCCACACAGTATGCAGTAAAGCTTGCCTAGATTCTCAGATACAGTGATTTTCTTATTGAAAACATATTGATAGACATCACCTTTTCTGTGTTTGGTTCAGGAGACATTGTGCTAAATGCCTAATTTAGCAAAAACTAAAATGTAACTGTAGAACAAGTGAACCCTTCACTTAAAATCGGGTCTCAAATGACCTGGATGTTTCACTGATTTCCATAATTTGAGGTTTTATGTCGATGATAAAACTTTTTGTTATCTCTTCCAACTCTGACACCAACCTGAGGCCGATAGTAAGTTTCCCCCAAAGACTTTTACACAACTGCTGAGGCCTCCAAGCTGAACTACTTCGCAACACTGTTTTAAATGGCTAAACCCAGTCCAGAAAGCGCCGACCAATCTCAACATAAAGTCAACAATAGGGTAATAGGAAGGCTGACCCTGCTGGATTGAAATGACCCGCACACCAAATGTATCTGAGCAATACCTAATACTCTATTTTCCCCGTTAATGTTGTCCCCGTGCAGAAGCTCACCTCCGTTGTTCAAGCGAGGGGAAGAAGTCATGCTGGGTTTTTCTGTGTTTTTTTCCTACTATGTGGACATTGCAGTCATCTGAAACCTGCAAAAGCAAAATGATGAGAAAATGCATTCAACATGTTTTCTAAAAGCGTAAGGACTCAGAAGCCCTTTGTGGGATCAATTTTGAATGTAAATAGAAGCCGGTGTTTGTTTACAGTGGAACCTCCACAGGGTATCGTTAACAGTACTAACTCCGGCTGCCAATTCATTTTAATGTTTTAGTCCTTCAGACGTTTTAATCAGCTGTAATTAATCTGTTCTGTTTACAAGGTTTTACCACCAGCACCCTGAATCTAAGTGAGGCAAACACGTGTAATTTGTGATGGCTTTATTGCAGTAAGGGTTCTATTAAAGAAAGGTGAGAGTGTAATTTCTTACAATACATAGAGAACAAGACTTTATCATGCATTGCTTTCCCATTTGCTTGCTAGTGTTCAGTTTGAAATCGCAAATAACAGCATTAACCGTGTTAAAATGTTCAAATTTTAACGGAAACTTGGACGAAAGTAACAATCTGTTAGTTTTTATGAACTTACCAACAAAGACCAAGTCATCCATTATTGCCATGTACTTGAACTTACCACAGACGAACAAGACAAAACTGGCTTTGGAGCAAAACTTCTAAGTTAACACTGACTGATGATCACTACTACTTTCTCAATCCAGTGTCTGGTTGCACCATTGATAGAAAAAGACCTAAAGCTCCACTCCAGTTTCCCAAACCCAAACTTAACATCATCACATGTCTTGTATTGCTCAAACAACCCTTGAAAGCCCAAAGATACAGAGGGTAATGCCATGGAAAATTAAGAAATGAACGAGTATTTGCATTTGACAAGCTGTAACCAAAAAAATATTTTACCTTAAAAAATGTGTGTTCAAAATTTTGGTAATTAAGCACACAACACTTTTTAAATGTCTGTTTACAATGCACTAAAGTACTGGGTGGAACAAGTTATCTTTTTATGTATAATCAACTAAAAAACTTGTGTTTATGCTACCTGCTATTCAGCAGGTGACAATACATGTGACTGTGGAAGAAAACCCAATTCATCCAATGTAGTGTAGTTTGTTGATTGAACATAATTCCATCAGGACATTGATGCAAACTGTTGCATTTTCGTGTGTCCCGTTTTACATTTTGTTAAATGCAGTATGCCAAAAGTACCAGGAAGTCCTACTACATCCGTTTTTATTCTGCAGCGTGCAAACCAGCATGTTTTTCAGACATCAAATACATCACGGTATGTCATGTGAGGTTGAAAACAAGCCTGAGACACTGTGAGTGCACAGACAGATGATGGTTCACGTCACACTACAGACTGAGACGAATGTATGAGCAAGAAGCTTAAGGCATGATAATATGACAAAATGTTATGTTCCACTTGTATGTATACTTTGTAAGGGGCAACTGCAGCATGTACTTAAATGCTATATATGTGTAATCTGATGATTCTCGCCCGGCAACACCTTTAGATTCTGAATTTTTTAGCCATTATTCATTGGCGAGTATTCATTCATCTATTTGTTGAGTGGATGGCCAAATGGTTGGGCCAAGATTAAACTAGGCCTACCAACGGTACGGTGTCCAGTTTCTGCAGTGGAAAGTTACCTAATTTCTTCAAATTTCAGCAAATTATTACATATCTTAGGCAAAAGAACAGAATAAACCCTTGTTGTGAGATAGAAGAACTACCTGGCATCCTTAACTGTATAGACACCAGGATACAGTACATTTGTTCTGACTGGTGTTTTTATAGCGAGGCCGAATTGGATTTAGATCAAATAAATGGCATACTGGAGGGAAAAAAGAAATAGTTTTCCTTATTATCTCTGTTTTATGAGTTATTGGGTTGATATAAGTGAAATCAAAATAGCACTGGTGTGCACATGAGCCACACTGATGGCTGCCTCAAGGAGGGTTTGGCACATAATGTATCGGTTTTTAAAAGGAATCAAATGAGTCTCCGCTGAAGTCTGTCTCAGATTAGGAGGACATTTGTACACCTCCTTAGGGAAGTCCTTACACTCATTAATCAGCAGCGGATCTAAAGTAAAAAATGTGCCAGTGTTTTAAGATTGTTGCTTCATCCTTTCCTCGCATTGCGGCCAGCATCTGGGACCATTGTCTGGGGGATGTTTTGCCCTTTTCGAAACACTCATCAGGGTCATTTGAGTGAATCTCGCTGTTCTGTTCCGTCCATCTGGGTAGCCTCTTTGTCAGAATTTGTATTCCATCTCATCAGCTTGTTTTTCAAAGTCTTTTGTGCATATTCATCTAATGTGACTAAACTGACTAATACAGGCAGGCTTTTGTTCAAGGGCAATGGGTGGAAAGAATGGCACAAGCATTCATCAGCTCCCTCCCTAAAAAAGGAGGTTACCAACGTGTCACCTACCTGTTTTATTAGAAAAAGAATGACCTGTTCTCATTTCCAGGGCGTCAAATAGTGACGTTTTGTCAAAGCCACTAGCGTCTCCGAGATACAAGGTGTCCTTTGACGTCAGTGCCACTCGCATCAATATTCAGTCTGGGAGGTTTTTACAGTTTCTAAGGGTGGTTTGAAAGGTTGGAGAGGTGGTACAAGTCACAGGATGTTCAATCAGGAGATTTAGGTGCACCTCCTGTGTGGACCATTGTTTTTTTTCAGATTGTTTGAAGCACCTAAACTAATTGGCTTTGTCGAGAAATAGATCATGGTTTGGGGTTAAAATGCAGGCAAACTTCTAATCGCCTGGAAAGAAGCAGCAGAAAACATCTAATTAGAAACTACTCAATGTGATGAAAAATGACGCTAAAGGATATGCAGTGCATTCAAATGTGCCACCAAGGGGGTTTCACCTGTGGCTACATCCCAGCCTTTCATTCAGAGGAAATTAGAAGCTATTGTCAGGCAAACTACACAGCACAACCTATAGAGCCACTCAAGGTGCCAATCACCCATGAATACAGTTTTAGACATGTTTGACGTCAGGATATGTCTGACTCACCTCAACAGGCAAGTAAGTGGTCACTCATGGTGCACTTGATTTTTTCAGTTATTATTCTGAGAAGTAGGTCAAAAGACAAAAGAACAACTTTAGGAAACCAAATCAATGACAGCCAGCTTTTGCCACCAAACTCTGCTACCTTTTGTGGATCCAAAGTGTCAGTTTGGCTCAAAGGTTCATCGTTCATTTATCACTTCATGATTGTTGCAATGGCTTTTGCACACTTTAAAGGAATGTAAAGCATTTGTGGTCAGTTCAGCTTGACTGGTTGATTGATACTGATTCACATGTACTTGACATTGCTACATTCCTATAAAACTAAACGGCATTTAGAAAGAAATGCATGTGTTTTCTCACCGAAGACTCTGTAAAAAAAAGCTTCCAGTTTGAAACAGCCTCGAAGACGACATAAATAGGTCGGACGGTTCACTGCTGTCCTGTGTGGCACCATTATTCTAAGACTTAAGGTTTCTAGTTAGGTTTAGGCACTAAAACTACATGGTTGGGGAAATAAAGCCCTTTTGGACACTTTTGCTACATGTTTGATGCTTTTTCCTCCATTTCCTGGCTTACCAGGACGATGGGTCCTGCCCTAACTAATAAATGGAATAGAACTGAATAGAATCAAATAGAATAGAAATACTTTTTTGATCCCCAAGGGGAGATTCTATAGTTACAGTAGCAAAAGGGAAACAGTAAAGTAACCACAATAGAAAAATATAAAATATAATATAAATATGACCAAAAAAATTCCTAACATACAAAATACATAATAACGTACCTTTTTTTTTTAATTTTACAAATTTATATATCAAATTTTATATGATTGATTGGCTGAAATAAATGGCATAGATATGTTCATTTGAGACCTCAGGGACAATCATCATCATAAAACGTAACTGAGAATGAACTATAGTTGCATATAAATGTAATTTTGTTTCAAGTTGATTGAAACTTCCTCACAATCATTTTACAATGTAATATGATTAAATATTACAGCTTGTTCATAATGTAAGCAAAGATAATAATAGATAATATAATGCTATAAGAAAGACGGATTAAGTCTAAAACAAAACAACCAGGTATCATATACGATAGTGTATTTATCCTGTCCATGGTGGTCTGCAAAGATGATGAAAGGATTTATAGAATCGTCAGCTAAACTCCCCCATCATCCCCGCTACCTCCCATTATATCGCTGCTCCCCTGGCAGGAGCAGCATTCACAGACAGACAGGCATAGAAGATGTTGTAACTCTACGACGGGGAAAGGAGATATAAATGACCTTCTCTTTCAAAGAGAGTGTGATTACAGTTTCATTCTTTAAACCCCTCACCCCGGGGTCTTAATCAAGGGGATGAAATAGCCTTGCACCTATAGTGATGTATAGCTACACTCCTCCATGCAATCAATAGATTGGGATTCTGCAGTTTTGTACTTTCTGATTGTGAACAACAACAACAATAAAATCTCTTTCTTGACTTTACCCGCTCCGATCGATACTGCTTCTTTTCCACCCACTGATGCTGCTCCCTTTTTTTTTAGGATCCAAAATGGAACATTCCCCCAAAGCTTTGTCCTTCATGCACTCTATCAGCATTATAATACTCTCTTTGTTCTTTTATATAGTATATTTCCAGCATCGTAAATGATAAATATGTCTTTTTTTTTTCCTCCATCAAGATTCAAATCTGCCAGTTTGAATTGGGTGCTAAAACAAGGCTCTTTGGATCAGCTGACAGCCATTTTAACATTTGTATTCCTAAAATAATGCTTTAATTATTCATGAAATCTAAATAAAGATACAAAAGAAAGCATTAAAATAATGTTTTTTTGAATATAGATTTTGAGCAAGAGGTCAGATGAGGTTTTGTTTTTCCACCCATCCTGACTCATCTGGATATTGAAGGTTGTCTCGTCATAGATAACCACTTTAATCACATGGAAGGTCTTGGAATGTTTTGTTTTTTTTCCCCCAGTAGCGATTGCCACCGTCCTCTTGCACACATTTCGCCAGGGATAATTTTAAACCCGGTGTTTACAGTACGCTCCTTTACACACCGATTTCAATGACAATGAGTGTTGCGCTACGGTGCGTGGGAGAAGTACAAGAGTGGCTGGGCAGAAAAAATGGGACACCAGCATAAGCACCGGAGAGATCACGCTATTGTTTCTCCCTCTAAATATACAGAATTCTGCTTCCCGTGGCTGACACCCAGAGATAGAGAGAGAGAGAGAAAATGACATAACCAGCCCTTTGGAGAGGCATATTTTTCCTCCTGCTGGTGTCGCAAGCTTTTAATGCCCTCTTCCTGTCAGTGGGTAAATTGCAATTTAAAAATGGAGGATGCTGTGCAAACCCTGACTGTACACATTGTCATTATTATTATAATAATATCTGGGGGCAGCGATGTGGTCTTTCTTCTATGACATTGAAGATATCAACGTGCATGTCGTTCAGTGTCTTGGCTTTCAGAGACATGCAGGAGAGGTTAACTTGGAAGAATGAATAAGCTCAAACCACCTCCAACCTTTTTCATGTGTCACTGCATTTTTTTATTTAATAGGAAAGTCTCCTGAAATACCTCCTTCAACACAAGAGATCAGACCCTATTCAAGATGTACAGTTCGTACAGAACAAAAACAATAAAAGAAAGACCTTGAAGATAGATTCTTCAGGAAAGACTTTTTGAATGTGTCTGAATGCATGGCATACTTTTTTCAAAAATTTTTTCTTGTGCAGGGATGCTTTTGTATTCCAACACTGAAAAGTTCATTTTAAGACTTTAGTGCAATCCTGACCCTTTTTCTTTTAGCTGCGTCACTTTTTTTATTGACATTGCAAACACATCAGTTTCACTCCAGAAAAAAAAAAAAAAACATGAATAAAAGTAAGAGACTTTGTCACTTGCTGAACTCTCTGACCTTTTATTTCAATGTTTTCAACTCGACACATGGATAATGTAATGAATGAAACAGTATTCGCAAATTTTTGCTCCCACAATGCAATGCTTCAACACAATACAATGCTTCACCTTTGAAAGACGGGAAAATTACAAATTACAGACATTATACCTGTTGGAGCTTATAGCTGCCTGTAGCTTTACTCACTTGAATCAGTCTCATTTTTGTTTTTATGACTTGCTGGTGAAGAAAGTTGAGAAATTAGCAGCTAAACAGTCCAACTTTGCCTGAGGAGTTGGTGGAGAACAAAACGGAGCAAAAACAAAGGTGCATATTTGGTTTATATTAACAAGTTCACGATGCCAACTTAAAGTGTGATCATATGAAAAAAAAATGGTGAAAAAAAAATCTATAATGTAGGATTAAAATGAACATCAATAAACCATTAGCATAACATTGCTTAGCTTAACTAAGCCTAGACTTGAGTATTGGTTTAAAATGTCACACACTTCATTTATATAGGCATTCGTTCAGCTTTGTAGTCATGCATGTTTTGTCAAATTATTAGTCTATGACAAAATACCTGCAAAACTAATTACATTTCATTCCTGATTGACTGAGTTTTACTTTCTTTAATGCAAATTAGCAAATTTTCGAATGCTAAATGAAGATGTGATCTTCATCTCAGGCAATCACTGTAGTCTTGTTTCGCACAGTAACAAACCTGTGACACGGTGTACTATATTCTCCAGAATGAATCAATACGGATGAACAAATACATGTGCAGCAGGATGAAACACACAAGTCACTGTCTCAGTAAAAAGTCTCGTACATGTCTCATCTTCAGATCATATATTAACCTTTGTGGACGGCTTGTATCTGGGAAGAGAATTCAGTTAATATGACTGGCATTTTGGTTTCCTCGAGGCCCCGTATCATGTGACTCACAATGTCACATGGTCTGTTCTCAGAAGAAAAAGAATCAAAATTTGAGTCACACGCCCCCCTTGCTGAACATGTATTTGGACTGAAAGTTCTGAGTTGTAGCCTCAACACAAGGCTGAAGACGTCTGAAGGTGTCCTGTGGTTTCAGGCACCAAGACATTAGCAGCAGACCCTTTATGTCCTGAGGAGGTGGACGTTGTCTGCAGCAGTGTTTAGGTTGGTGGTACAAAGTAACATCCACATGATTGCCTCACCATCTGCTCATTCACAGAGTGTAAAGGAAAGCATGATTCATCAGACCCAGTCAACTTCTTCCGGTGGTGAAGCCTATGGTTGGCATGTATGGACAAGGATGGGCATTCGCAGCAATCTGCCACCTTGATCATAACCACATTAGCGTTTTACTCCATTTTTTGTCTAATGTGTCCAAAATGCCCAACTCCATCCCTAATCTCTGTCTTGGGACTAGTATGTAGTGAACTATGTAGGGAGCTGCTCTGCAAAAATAACACTTTTGGACACGACTTGAGAAGTGAACCAACTGACATTTTTGTGATACATTCATATTATTCCCAGAGTATTTTTAAATTAAATAAATTGACATGTGAAAATAATTGATTTTTTTCTATAATACTTCACTTTTCTCCCATTAAACATCGTCATACGAATTATTATTTTTTTAAATGTAATAGTTTTGCATCATAACTCATGGATTGGTCTCATGCCTGTTGTCATTTCGACACAGACAGAAAAGATATATTCTGTAGAATATAAACACTATATAATACATCTTGCACTCTAACAAATAGCAGTCAGAGGCTGTGGAAAGGCCACCAATTGACGCAACGTATGATAATGCATATTGCTTGGTTAGTGAGCAGTGATTCTACGCTACTTTCCATGGTGCATTATGGGATGCTTTGAGTGCACTATATATGATATATATATATATATATATATCTGTTCCCGTCCCCCTTCAGTAAGAACAAGCTGTCAGTCACAGTTCGAACTGCAAGACTACTGGTTAGTGGGGTGTGAGCTGGCCTGACTTTTAAGATTATACTAGAGCTGCAACAATTAATAGATCAGTTGTACTGGTCTGAGGAATTTCTTAAATAAAAATGTGAAAATTCTGTATATCCAGCCTATCAAATTTGAATATTTTAGATTTCTTTTTCTAATTTTCTGTGATAATAAACTGAATTATCTTTGGGTTGTAGACAAAACAAGGCATATGAGGACGTCATATTAGGCTGTTTGACATTTATCAGTATTTTCTGAGATGAACTGTTTGATGTGTTTGGTGTCTAATAAAATATAATCTAATAAAATAGAATAATCTGTGTTTAGACTGTGACTACCATGATTAATGGATCTGTTTGATATATAAAATGAAGATTTCTCTCTTTTGCACTTGTCCTCTAGGTTATATCTCTGAAATATGAATCTTGTGAATGAAATCAAGTCATTTCAGTCACAATGTAGTTGAAGCGGTCCCTTTTTGGCAAGTAGTAGAAAATGGCATTATGTGAGTTAAACTGGTCCTTTAAAGCTGTTCTGACTGGTAAAAAAAGGGCTGAAATGGTTCAAGTGGACTGCAACGGAGGCAAAATAATGCAGAACTGCAATCAGTTTATGGCACAACACTGCAGACAACCCAGAAGATGTGCAAAAGCCAATCTCGCCATCGCAATTTGTCACTAAGAACCTGCTTTTAACACATCAGCTTTGAGAAGCGACTGTTAACCTGCTGGCTAATGAACCTGACTGCATGACAAGATAATCCATGTCATCTCTCAGTGGTTTTACTAGTCTGGCTTGTAGGTTAATTGTAGCACCGTGCACAAGATGCACGGTCAAAAGTTAATGTGGCATCCAGTGTTTTTGTCTCATTTTGACGGGGTATTTACCTGCTGCTGAGGTGCAGCTACTGGTTCTACGTCTCAGTCATTAAACGACATGAGAGATCATTTTTTTGAACTCAAATTGTGTCTCCCCCCGTATGTAGCGGTGAGCTTGATAATTAGTCTGACCTAGATTATATTCCTTCAGCTGCCAGCAACATCAATGACTGTCCAGCAGGCTAATGCAGCTCTTACAGAAATGTGAGACATGAAAGGTGGAGGATTCGGTAATGGATAGTGCTGTACTGTATGTGACCAAAGATTTAAAAATAACTTCCGCCACCTAAACATGTGTTCCTTCAGGCCGGGGGATTTAATGACTCACCCAAGACGAGGAGCAACAGATAAGATTTTTTTTCTCCCCCCGCTCCCCTCCTTCCCCTTCTCACCAAAGCGTAGGATCATTTACTCCACATCGCGGCGCGGTGCAGATGATTTTTCAATTTCCATGTTCCTCCTGGGTTTCCTGAAACATATTGAGACTTCTGCCCTGAGTAATGGCTTTTTCTGACTGTCGAGGTGGCTCCTAGATACAATTTACAACCTGTGCTATCTTCAGAAAGCACTGTGGACATGTCAGTACCTGCATCCAAATGGCGACGCTGACAAAAATGTGACAAAAATTGGTGGTTTTATAGCTAATACATAAACTCTGCATTCGGTGCCACCATATTAGCCCGTCTTCGATAATATTTTACTGTATAATTTCTTACATAAATGACCTGCAGGGCTGCAGGTGTCATTAGAAACATACTTTCTCGGTATGTGTTTTATTGCCACTGTTAATTTTATGAGGGCTGTTAAGTTAAGTGGAGGTGCATGCTGCCAGCAATCATGCTGCTTGAATCAGCGGTTTATTAACACCACCCAAAAAAAGTTGCGGCACCCCCCCAGAGAATTCAGAGGCACCGCTTGTGCCAGTCTTCTGGAATGATAAATCCCGAGGTGGAATTGAAATGCGGCGATCATCATCTGTATCGATGTTTCGCACTAAACTTCCTTCACTGACTCCGCTTAAAGGGGCAATGAGTGAGATTTATACGGCCCCATAACACAAAATGACCATAACATATCATCGGTGGCGTTATTGATCAGCGCCGGTGACCCAAAAAAATACCCATGCAGGTGTTTGGAGTTTTCTGGCCTTTCAAGACTCACTGGGACCACTTGTCACTGGAAGACATTGGCAAAATAGATTTATATAAAAGTTCAAAAAGTAGTGGAAATGAGATGTTTCTTAATGCCGCAATCGCTCTTAACGGACAGAGAAGAGGGAGGCGAGGGAGCACTGTGGAGGAGATTTGTGTTGATGGAGAAAAAAAATTTGCACTTCACCTCCAGAGGATGGTAAAGTTAGAAAATACTCATTACCCTCTGATCTTTTGGTGTAACTCTTAAAAAAAAAAAGTAGACAACGCAGCATTTTGTTTGCACCAAGGACATGCACATATGTCTTTTAGTGTGAGTCTGTGGACACATTCAGAACAGGAAAGAGAAAAGTTGGTGCACATACAGTGGATGACACAAAACCTGACTTTGGATTTTCTTTTTATTAATGCTTTACTATATCCAGGCCAATAACTGGAGGAATGTTTTGCTTTTTTAAAAAAATCACCGCCCTTTTCTGAATAAACATAATTCAGTTCCTGCAGTTGCATTCTGAGATAAATTAAAATAAACCTTGATTCTAGCAAACCAATTTGTTGCCAGGAGTTTTCTTTTTCTCCTGGAAGATGTTTGCGTCTCAGCAATAATTTAACTTTATGCATAAATTTCACAAACTTTCACCTCATTTATGAGGTTTGCTACGGAAATAAATGTCCTTGGAGCTTTAGTTTGGGACTATTCGGGGTAAAGAGACCATCACTAGTGGTGCACATTATTGTCTAAATCGATAAAGGAATGACATCAAAAGGTTGCGTTTATTGACATAAAACTTTTTTATTGTCCTCTAAAACTTTTTCAAGAAATAAAATTCGTATTTTAAGGGGTGTTAATTTGTTCAAGAACATCAATTCCTTTTTTTTCTTTCGAGACACAGTCAACCAGTTGAAATCACTTTATTAGAAATGGAGCTCGGTGTTTGCTTTTGTGCTTTTGTGCAAGAAATCAACACATTTACTACTCTTTAGTGTTTCTTTAATCAACCTTGTGAACCTCAACATCTGCTACAGGGTTTGAAAGAAATGGCATCATTTCTTGGCAAGAAATTGTAAGGACAGAGAGATATCCAAGAAATCGGAGCCTAAAATAGTGATATTTCATCAAAATCACTTAATTCTACACATTTTTAAAAATCGCCAAAAGCAGCACATTCACTTTGGCTCAGCTCTAACAAACAACATATTATGTGTTACTCAGCACAACTTGAAAGCTACTCGTGTCTCAGCTGTAACCTGCAGTCATTTGACAAAAATTCTGGGACTTCTAGGTTGAACTGCAGGCTGTGCTTACACAAATACTCCATTATCTCGTACAAGTATAGACACAAATTAAAAATGTAAGTAGCA
>CM045468.1:11898558-12024928 GCA_024666655.1 Dascyllus trimaculatus | reverse complement strand
TAAATGGACAGCATACAAAGCAGAGAGAGCAAAAAAGATGACAGTTATGCATTAAAAGACAGTTCAGATGCTCCTCCAGATATTACATATGAAAGAAAAACATAGCGAGTGCTGTTGTAACAAAGAGGAAACCTCACGTCACAAATGTATAAATGAAAGCAGTCCTTTTCCTTTTTCTCTAAAAAGCTGCAGGGGATCAGGTATACAATATGTCCTACCTCTGTTCTGAATCTAGCACATCACAGACAAAGAAGTGGGACGCCTATATCAACACGGGAATTTAAGACTTCACATTTGACCCTCTCCACGTAGCCCTTTCAACACCTGCACTCTGGATATCCAGCTAAAAATAATGCCAGAAAAAGATAGAGCTGAGTGGGAGAGAGGCTTGACAATTACAAGCAGCATAAACAGCAAAATAGGTTAATGTATATGGGGGTGAAATGGCATTGATATATTTTCACTTAATGGTAAAATGGGTAAAAATAGCAGCGGCAACATGTTTAGTCCATTAGTGCTCTTGTTGTAATAAAGATGTGCTGGAAACATGAATGCCTCGAGGTTAATATCAGAAAAATCATTAAAATGCTCACTCTTGCACGACCATTCTTGTGGAGGTCAAACCCAGTATGAAGACCTGGTGGTCAAGATTAAGTCAAGGCACAGCAGTTTGAATCTGAGCCACGTAGACCAGGGTTATGGTTTCTCTTTCACTCGGTTGTGGATAGATGTGCTGTTGAACAATCAGCTGTGTTTATGCATATATAATAATATATAAAAGATGAAGGTAGCCACCCTGATATCACCTATAGGTCAACTGTTTTGAAACGTCTAGTTTGGAGTTCTGGCTGTTGCTTACAAACGTTGAGTGTCAGTCAGAAGGTAGCCATGCTCAAACGCATATCCTACTTTATTGTCTATTTTACCTTCAGTGGGAACTAAAATTACAAACCGAGCACCATGCTGCATTAAGGGGACATAAACTAGCCATTGAGAGTCTCTATTCATGAGGTTAATGTTCACAGAGGTGATAAATCAAATGAGAAGATGTTGGCCTTCTTTTTTCAGCCAGAGGAGTCGCCCCCTGCTGGCCTATAGAGAATTTAGGTTTAAAGTGCATTGGATCATTTTTTTTTCTCATCTTTTATTTAGAGTCTATGATCTGAACAGTGTAGCTAAAAGCTGGCCAAAGGAGGGAAACCTAACATTTTCAGACTACAGTGAGACTTCAAGAGTTGCATTTAGCTCTAAAGTCCCACATACAGTTGAGTAGCAATTAACAAACAAGAGTGAGAATAAAAAGTAGCAAAAATGGCCGACACAGGCGCTGACTACACAACATCTGGCATGACGTTTGGCAAGTTTTCCATCACATACTACATTTTCTAAAGCCTAGAAATAGAGCTAAGAGAAGGTACAGTAGTCTAGTTTCCTCTCAGACCACTTGAATTACAATATGCTGAGAGGTTAATGTGGACTTTTTGCATAATGATGCCCCCCAAAATGACTGCCTACTCTATCTTTAAATGTCACATGTTGTTTAAAATGAGGATGAGGCTCAAGGATTTTCTCAAGGGTCAATAGCAATATTTAATAGCGTTGTGCAAATGTGCATATGGAAGCACGGTAGATGATGTTTTTCAGAGTTTTTTAAACTGTGGAGTGAACACAGAATGCTTCATCATCCTCACAAAGTCTGCTACTGGGCTTCTTTTAGGGACAAAATAAAAGTTTCTAGACCTTTTTCCAGTGCAGGAAATGACCGACTTGTAACCTGAGGTTTATTATAACCTGGACTTTCTTATGTCCCCCACTATATTTTACAGTCTGAGACACTGCAGATGTGAGCAAAGTAGGTGGATATGGAACCATTTTGTCATATTAGGGTGCTCACACACTGTGTTTATAGTGTCACCAAGAGTATTCGACTGCATGTATTTTACCCATTTGTCTCCTTGAACTTGTCTTTGGAGCAAATAGAAAACTGCAGTGGGAGTATTAGCAGGTTCTAAAAGTCAACAATTTGGAAGTGATCAAGCTTGGAACACGATATATGAGAGGTATTTGCTTTATCCTTGAATATCAAACAAAATAAATAACAGATTTGGACTAATAAAGGACAAATCAAGTGCCTTTTGTTTGTTTTATTGATACTCCCTAAGAATGCTCACACTTCCTACAAGTTTCTCATTATACGACAAATAAATGCAGAGTTTCCCAGACTCACAATATCTGTTTGTCACAGTTGTACCCAACTAGCAAAATTGTCAGTTCCAAATGAGAAATAATGCGGCCCCTGTTCCACCCCTGGAAATATTTGCAGTGTCCTGGCTGATGCCGCCACCACTTGTATTGTTTCTAAATAATTTGGAGCTCCTCTCAGATCTGACAACGCCAATTACGAATTCGACTCTCGTCTCCACCGGCTAATGACGTGGCGGCCGGCTCATTTACAGCGAGCCGTTTGAAGACGCATCCCGGCGATAAAGCTGACTGATGCCGGCTGTGATCTGAGCGGATTCAAACAAGGTGGAGAGAAGAAGTCTGAGCAGCAAACATATGGCTGCACTTTTTTTTGCTTCATATTCAAGGGACGTAAACATAAAAAAATAGCCAATAAGTGCTACTTGGGCACAGAAGTTATTGCCATTTCATATTATTGTGAGGCATGACTGTTTTATTTAGGTCATTCATCTTGTTGCTTAAAAGCTGTTATTTATGCCATCCCGCATCTTGAGTTAATCTCCTAAAGGGTGAGATTTATACCTATGGAAGGCGACCATTATCCACATGCGAATTAGGCAAAATGACAAATGGTCTATTTCATCTGTGTGACATTAAGCACTTAGCACATTTTCCCAGGCTCGGGATGTACAGGAAAGCAATAAATAAATTGTCTGCTTGCAAGGCTTATTCGGAGCCCCCATATCTATACATCCATCCTTTAAAATGATGATAAAAACTTAACATGCATGCCTAAGGTGCAAGTCCACCCCTGGGTGTAGCAATTGTATCCTCCGCCGACAATAAAGGGAAGATGAACTGTGTCGACTCCATGGCGGCATCCAGGGTGATTTTCCACAGATAAAGGCACATTTTGTGGTTCAGATCTGGTTCAGGACACGATGATATGAAGCTTATTTCGGTGCAAAGCTCAGAGCGGCGTTGTGTGATTCCACAGATCTGCTCTTCTATTCATCACCAACAGGGCAGCTTGCCGTTTTTATCTCTTGACATCGCCCAGATGGAGTGTCAATCCTCTGCTGAGGACCCGACTGAACTCTCCCATACGGGTTCTCTCTTTTTTAGGGTATATTTCACCAGGGTCAGAGGGCCGCCGAGAAAGAATGTCACTCACCCAATCAAGAAGTTCCCCTCCTTCTCGTGTCAGCTCCTCTTTGGATTGCAACTTGCAAATCCTTTACTTGTCAGCGCTAGCAACAGCTTACCAACCCTTCATGTCACTTCAAAAGCAGCCATCTTTTTGAAGCTGTGGTGCGGTGGCATTTTGAAGCTGGAGAGTAAGTTTATCCCGCAGTCGCAAAGCGTCACATCTGCGGTTTGATTAGGCTAATGTCATTGATTGTGACAACGTGCAGAGTGATTTAGAGAGAAAACGAGGGGGAAAGACATTGTGAGTGCCGCACACGAGGAGTGTTTTCAGCACCTCTTGCCTTTGATTGTGGCTGCACCTTGGTCCTTTGAGGCCTCGTGTGGCTCAGTCACAACAGGGAAGTCATGAAGAAAGGAATGTGGGAGCTGATCGCTAAATGAAGACTTGCTCTGGGCGCTAGTTGACAAAGCTGTTGTATTGGCTTTTTATTTAAACCTCAAGCCAAAACAGAAACCTATGGTGAGGCAGTGTTTTCTTATTATGGCTCACATCTCTGGAACAGGCGAAGAAGACCTGAGGTATTGATATTTTCAAAAGCAAACTCAAGAACCAACCTTTTTAGTCAGGCTTTTGATTGATTTGATAGATTTTATTTATTTATTACCCTTCTTAGAATTTTTTTTCTATTTATTTACCTATTTACATGTTTTAATCTATTTAATGTGCAGTTTACTTAATTTTTATCATTTCTTTTTCTGTTTTTCAAATTTTTGACTTTTATTTCTGTCTTTTCGGTCTCTATTTTAAAAATAGATCTTATTTTACTTTATTTGATTTATTTATTCATCTAATTTGTTTTATCTTATTTTATTTCATTTTATCTCAGGCAGCCTTTCCTCAGTTCTTTAATTCCAGTGTTTTAGAGTCCTGTATTAATAACTTGACTGTGAGAATGGGGTTGGTGGTTGTTTGTATTGTTTTATTGCATTTTTATTTGTTATCTGTAAAGGACTTCTGTTTTTAATAATAATAATAAATAATAATACATTTTATTTGTATAGCGCTTTTACAGAACTCAAAGACACTTTACATGATAACAAGAGGTACAGAGAGAAAAATAAATATATAAATAAAAAGAAATATACAGCGAAATCAGAAAGAAAACAGAGCAAACACATTTGAAAAAGAGTCAAAAAAAATAAAATAAAAATAAAATAATATATATAGTTAAAGATAGGAAGAAGTGACGTGATGTGCGTAGATTAATTAGGTGATGGGTTGAAGGCAGTGCGGAACAGATGTGTTTTTAATTTACTCTTAAAAATGGAGGGGTCAACGGTGTCACGGATGTGTTGAGGGAGCGAGTTCCAGAGGGAGGGGGCGGCAACGGAAAAGGCTCTGTCCCCCCAGGTTCGGAGCCTGGTCCGAGGGACGGTCAGGAGGTTTGAACTGGCAGTACGGAGGGTACGGGAAGGGGTGTAGGGGTGGAGCAGGTCTTTAAGGTAAGAGGGGGCCTGGTTATGGAGGGCTTTGTGGGTGAGTAGGAGGATTTTGAATTTAATACGGTAAGGGACCGGAAGCCAATGAAGGTTCTGGAGGACAGGGGTGATGTGGTCACGGGAACAGGTGTGGGTCAGGAGGCGGGCAGCAGAGTTTTGGATGTACTGTAATTTGTTGATGAGATTGGAGGTTGTGCCATATATGATGCTGTTGCAGTAGTCTATGCGAGATGTAATAAATGCATGAATCAGTGTTTCAGCTGCGGGGAAAGAGAGGGAGGGGCGAAGACGGGCGATGTTCTTTAGGTGATGAAAAGCTGTTTTTGTGACGGCTTTAATGTGTTGGGAGAAGGTGAGTTTATTATCAAAAATGACTCCAAGGTTACGGCAGTGGGGTGAGGGTGTGAGGGTGGAGTTGTCAAAGGAGAAGCGGAAGTCTTTGGCTGTTGAGGCAAGGGAATTGGGACCTATTACGAGGATGTCAGATTTGTTACAGTTAAGTTTGAGAAAATTTGTTTGGAGCCATGAGCTGATATCTGAGAGGCAGTTTGAGAGGGTGGAATGGGCCTGAGGGTCGATGGATTTGGTGGATATGTAAATTTGGATGTCGTCAGCATAACAGTGGAAACTGAGGCCGTGGCGATGGATAATCTGACCGAGAGGGAGGAGGTAGAGGATGAAGAGCAGAGGGCCAAGCACGGAGCCCTGTGGGACGCCTTGGGACAGGGGGGCAGTAGAGGAGGAGCAGTTGTTGATGAAAACAAACTGTTTCCGGTCTGTAAGGTATGATGTAAGCCAAGTGAGGGCATCATCAGTGATGTGGACGAGAGATTTTAGGCGGGAAAGTAGGATGGAATGGTTAATTGTGTCAAAGGCTGCAGTGAGGTCGAGGAGGATGAGGATAGAAAGTAGGCCAGAGTCAGAGGAGAGGAGGAGATCATTGGTGACTTTGAGAAGGGCAGTTTCAGTGCTATGGTGAGTACGGAAACCAGATTGAAATTGTTCATAGAGGGCATTGTTGGTGAGATGGGTCTTAATTTGGGAGGCAACAGCACGTTCAAGAATTTTAGAAAGGAAGGGGAGGTTTGATATGGGCCGAAAGTTGTTGAGAACATCAGGATTGAGTCCAGGTTTCTTGAGAATGGGGGTAATGGCAGCCAGTTTGAGAGAGGGAGGGACAGTGGAGGACCTAAGAGAGGAATTTACAATTCTGGTGATAATTGGAGATATGGTGGGGAGGCCAAGTTTAACGAGGGAGGATGGGATGGGGTCTAAAATGCAAGTGGAGGATTTCATGGAAGTGATGATTTTAATCAGATCATCTTCGGAGATTGGTGAAAATTTAGAGAGAGGAGAGGTGATGGGAGGAGGGGAGGCGAGGGAGGGGACAAGGGAAGGGGGCGGCGTGGATAGGGAGGTATAAATGGAGTCAATTTTTGATTGGAAGAACAGCAGGAATGAGTTGCATTTGTCAGTAGTAAAAGAGCTTGAGGTGATATCACTGGGGTTGAGAAGTTTGCTAACGGTGGAGAAAAGAGCTTTTTGGTTATTGGAGCCTGCGTGAATGAGGTTTGAGTAATAAGTGGAGCGGGCATGGATAAGGGCAGATTTGTAAAGTTGAAGGAGGTCCTTGTATGCTTGTAGATGAACTGTGAGTCCCGTTTTTTTAGAGAGTCTTTCAAGTTGGCGTTTTTGTGATTTTAGGCGGTGAAGATCAGCGGTGAACCAGGGGGCTGAGTGTGTAAAAGAAACAGTTTTGGTTTTTAAGGGGGCTAATTGATTAAGGCAGGTGGAAAGAGAGTTGTTGTAGTGGTTAATAAGGTTTTCCAGGTTACCGGATAGAGGGGGGGACTTACCTAGGGTAGCACTGAGGGTGGCTGAGAAGTCTTGGGGCTGGATGGATTTGATGTTTCTGAAGGATATGGTGCGTTTTTCTTTTGGAATGGGGGTGGGCAGGTGGATATCAAAAATTATGGCCAGGTGGTCGGAGATGTGGAGGTTGCGGCTGGTGAGTTGCTGAATGATGAGACCAGTGGAGCAGACTAGGTCCAGGGTGTGGCCATGGGAGTGGGTGGGGAAGTTGACATGTTGAGTAAGGTTTAGGCAGTCGAGGAGGTCCAAGAAATTAGAGGCGTGTTTGCACATTTTGTTGTCGATGTGGAAGTTAAAATCACCTAGAAGTAGAACTGAGGGTGAGATGGCTGACAGATGTGTAATGAGGTCAGTGAAGTCAGAGAAGAATGACGGGTTTGGCTTGGGGGGGCGGTAGATTATAGCGATTATCAGGGGGTTGGGGTAGAGTAATTTAAAGGCAATGTGTTCGAAGGATTCAATCGAGGGAGTGGAAATAGGGTTAACTTTGAGATGGCACTTGAAAATGGAAGCAATACCGCCACCTCTACCAGTGGGACGGGGTCGATCAATGTATTTGTATCCAGGGGGGGTGGCTTGGTTGAGGGAGAAGTAGTCTAGATGGTTGTGCCAGGTTTCAGTAATGCAGAGGAAGTCCAGGTTGTTATCCGTGATAAAGTCGTTCAGAATTAATGCTTTCTTGTTGATGGAGCGAGTGTTATGGAGAGCAAGCTTGAGGAGTTGCTGCTGGGCACCATGGTGTGAGATGCGGGGGAGCAGGGAGAGGTTGTGTAGGGATCGCTTAACATGTTTACGTTTTCTGATGGTGGGGCGGGGCGGTCTAGTAGTTATGATGGGGAGAATGGGAATATTTTTAGCAGGAGAATTATTGAGCCGATTTACCTGTTCATTAGTGTTAGGAAAGTGAGGAGAACAGTTAGTTATTTTAGAGAAACAGTAGGAGAAGGTAGTTGTAGACTGACTGCTACATTTGTAAACAGACATACATTCGAATGGAAAAACATTGAGAAATGCCATATTGGTGTTGTCTGACTGAGGTGAGAGATGTTTGTGAGAAGATTGTCCAGAGGAGAGTGGAATGGAGATTAAGTTCGGTCTTGATGTGTGCTTTATGGAGTGTTTGGGCCTGTGAGAAGTCCTGTTGTGAATAATCCTGACAGGGACGTTGGCAGTGGAGAATGAATTTGCAGGAGTCTGCGTTGCTTGTATATATTGCCTGCAGGGGGGGCTCGAGAGCACAGCACAGGTGTAGGCTGCCGGTGATGGGGGAGAGGAAGTCACTGATTGGCAAGTAGACAGTCAATGTGGGAGTGTCTGTACAGCGTGGTGGATGTTCCCTGTTAGCACTGAGCTACCCAGCTTGTTTGGGTGAATTCCATCAGTACGGTAGAAGGTTGAACGGTTCCAGAAGAGGTTGAAATTATCGATGAAGCTGAGGTTGTGCATTCTGGTGGCAGAGAAAAGCCAGGTGTTCAGAGAGAGGATCCTGCTGAAGAGTCCGCAGCCGCGGCTGTAGGGAGCAATTGGTCCGCTGATGAAGACAGCTTTGCCACAGGTGTGCAGGTACTGGAACAGTTTGATGAACTCTGATTTGGTGACTTCAGACTGACGGCGGGATGCATCCACGCAACCAACGTGGACGATGATTCTGTGGACTGATGACGGCAGAGTTTGGAGGATCCCAGGGAGCTTGGCGAGGATAACAAGAACTGTTGCACCGGGGATACAGCGTGTTGTAGCATTGAAGAAGCGGACGTTTCTGGTAATCGAGTCTCCAATTATCAGAGTGGTCGGAGCAAATAGCGGACGAGGAGGAACCGGAGACAATTTCCTGGGGTCGGCGGATGAAGGAGATGTTTTTGAGGGTGATTTCGGCCGTGGTGGTGGAGCGCTGGCAGTCGGAGAAGGATGAGCAGGAACGATCGCAGGAGCGGAGCGAGGAGCCGGTGTGAACTGCGGCAGGGAGAGACGACGAGCTCCGCGCAGAGTTGGACGTGTGTGGTGTTTGGACGGTGCAGCTTGGGATCCGCTTGCCGGGAGAGGAAAGTCGTGGAGGTCGAGGATGTCGTATTTGTTTTCCAGCTGGATGTTATACAGGGGTGCTTGTGGGGGCTGCCTTCCTCTTCGGTTTCGAGGAGCAACCAGGGTCCAGGACGGAGGCTGGCATGGAGTGGAGGAGGTGAGGGTCTTGGGTTTGGCTCCCTGCCGAGAGAAGGGGACGTCGGGTTCGGCGATCGGTGGAGGAGCAGCGGCTGCCTGATCGGGTGAAGAGACGCCAGACGTCGGGAGGGAGGCAGCCACAGCTGGGGCGACATCACTGACGGGGCTGGTGGAGGATTCGAGCTCTGGTTGAGTAGAACGAAACACTATGGTGTCCATAAGCAGTTCGGCTTCACGGATCTGGTGGAGCGTGGAAATACGTTGTTCCAGCGCGGCGATTTTTTCTGCAAGGAAAGAGCAGCTGGTGCAGCCGGATGGCGAGGTGAGTGGAGCCATAGTAGCGCAGAGTAGCTGGAATAGAAAAAGAATCGGGGCCAGAACAGGAACTAAAGCGTTGGGTTGAAGTTTGTGGCACCGAGGATGCGAGACAGCGGCTGTTAGCAACAGGAGGACACGGGTACTTACGCGCAGGGGCTCCAAATCGGAGCCCGCAGCGTTGGAGAGGCACAGCAGAGAAAAACCCGCAGACGGAGAGAAACGGGACTTACCGACACGGGCCCAGCAATTTGGGCCCGGTGAGGAGATCAGGTGTAGATCAGGTGTAGATCAGGTGTAGAACAGGTGTAGATCAGGTGTAGAGCTCCAGGCGTGTTACGATCCTCGGATGCTAGCAGGCTGGTAGCGTCAAGCTAGCGGTAGAAGGCTTCGAGGAAAAACATTGGGATCGGCGAAATCGAGTGTTGCAAGTAGAGGCACAGATGAAAGTCGTGATTAATAAAAGACCGTAGACCGTAGGTGTGCCAGTAAAAATTACTGAAAAATGTTTAACAGAGGCAGTTTTTGGGAGCCGGTCTGACGAATGACTACCGGAAATCCCGAAGCACGTGATCAAGAGCCTTTTCTGTTAATATGAAAAGTGCTATAGAAATAAAACTGGATTGATTGATTGATTGATGTTGTGAGCTTCAAGAATAGTCAAATTCCTGCCTCCATTTTGGGCAGATGGAAAACAAAGTGTGTCGGGGGTGGGGGTGATAAAAGCTGGAATCCTGCTGTGCACTGGTCCTCTAAACCCCATGCAGGAGAATTCAGATGCGTGGAAAATGAATGAATGAGGCGACAGAAAACACGTGGGCAGCCCCCACTGTCTCCAAATGTGCCGATGTTTTTCAAGAGGAAGGAGGGCGAGCGGTCGTGGACGCCTCCCCTCACTGTGACAGCTCGCTCTCCTGTGAGCCATATTCCGCTCTGCTTTCGGGCACGGTGACACACACTCGTGCGCACGCGTCCACAACCAACCAGATCTCCTTTCTGGTCGCACAGTGACGGGCGACTGAGACAGCTCAGGGCCCCAGCAGGAGTCACAGGGGCGCTGTGCCAAGTCATAGCCTCGACTCTGTTCCACCTCAGCAGTGCGCCTGGAGAGGGCCTCGCTGACACACTGTAGATACGCTCACTATGTGATACGAGCAAATGAGTACATTATGTTCCAGTCAGCACCTCGCAGCTGAGGATCACAGTGATGAACTCCATCAACATGTTATTAAAATCTGCATGGCACATACACCTATATGCATATTTAAACACATACATGCGCATAAAACCCCAGGATGCATATGCAGCAAGTGTTCATGCATGTTTCTCCTGGCACGTGTAATTGCGCCTCCATGTTTCAAGTTTGACATTTCGTGTTAAGTGGCTGTTTGTCTTCAAACAATTGTTGCTTACATCAATCTAACGGAATCACTGTTCAAGGAAAAGAACCTGAGTGCAGCGATGTGCATCAATCTACAGAACAGAATCAGCCTCATTTATGACTTTGGTTAGCAATGTCAAAAATTGGCTTCACAGATGGCTCCTAATGTTACCATACCCATTAGCTCGGGGCCATTTCTAAGAAGAACAAGTCAGTAAATAGAACAACATAAAACTGTAGAGAATGTAAAACATTTCCTTCTTGCTATTGTTGACAAAATAGTGAGCAAAAGTTGCTCAATTTAATTACATTTGACCCTAAAATGAAAGCAGATTTAAACTCCAGAATGTTCAGTAAAACCTGCTTTCTCAGCTCTGTCATCTTTAGTTTCTGCCTACTGTATGCTGTGTGACAAACTTTTGAAGCTATGAGTCATGTGACATCAATGGAAAAATGAGTGTGGTGTTTATTTCAAGAACCAGAGGTGGCCAAAATACCTCCTCCCACTTCACATCTCTATTAGTGTTTCTTAGCATGCATTTGAAAGGGCTAGCTAGAAGGTTAACATTGCAACAGCAAATATTTGAAATGACTGCATATAAAACAAATATGTATCTTCCCAGTGATTCAAGCTGCAGACCACTGTGTACCCTAAAGCGCTGGTATTCATTGGAATATGAATGGAATTGAATGAACTTGGGCAACATACTTTAATCTAGAAAACAGGAGGAAAATATGGGACTGTGGTGTTTTACAATGTGCTGATTCTGCAGTGCATACAGATATATATGGTTGGTTATTATTGTGCAAATGCATATTAGAAGTAGTGGACAGGGAAACTCAAGGCATAGTGTTTTGGCTAAGAATGATTGGTTGCAAAGTCTGAAAGGCGAGAATGTTTTTCAGTTCACTGCCTCAACAATCGAAAACAACTCCAAGAAGGTTGACTTCTGAAGAATGACTTTGGACTGTGTCTGTATCTGCATCTCCATATGATAGGCCGCTAAACCCGAGGTTGCGTTTAATCTCACATTTTTCAAATAGATAATGGGAAACCAAAGCATACGCAGCTCCAGCACAAGCTATTGACAATGCAATGTTAACATCATGCTGCTTTATCAATTATCACTTGGCGAAAACACCTTTAATGGGCTGCTGTGGCTCAGGTGGTAGAGCGAGTTGTCCACTGATCGCAAGGTTGGCAGTTTGATCCTCAGCCCATCTGCATGCCGAAGTTTCCTTGGGCAAGACTCTGAACCCGAAGTTGCTCCCAATGGCAGGCTCGCGCCTTGCATGGCAGCTCTGTTGCCACTAGTGTGTGAATGGATGAATGAGAAACACATTGTAAAGCGCCTTGAGTACCAGTAAGGTAGAAAAAGACGCTCTATAAGCGCAGACCATTTACCATTTACACCATTTTGCTTTTAACTGTAATTAAATTTCCACACAGTATGCAGTAAAGCTTGCCTAGATTCTCAGATACAGTGATTTTCTTATTGAAAACATATTGATAGACATCACCTTTTCTGTGTTTGGTTCAGGAGACATTGTGCTAAATGCCTAATTTAGCAAAAACTAAAATGTAACTGTAGAACAAGTGAACCCTTCACCTAAAATCGGGTCTCAAATGACCTGGATGTTTCACTGATTTCCATAATTTGAGGTTTTTTGTCGATGATAAAACTTTTTGTTATCTCTTCCAACTCTGACACCAACCTGAGGCCGATAGTAAGTTTCCCCCAAAGACTTTTACACAACTGCTGAGGCCTCCAAGCTGAACTACTTCGCAACACTGTTTTAAATGGCTAAACCCAGTCCAGAAAGCGCCGACCAATCTCAACATAAAGTCAACAATAGGGTAATAGGAAGGCTGACCCTGCTGGATTGAAATGACCCGCACACCAAATGTATCTGAGCAATACCTAATACTCTATTTTCCCCGTTAATGTTGTCCCCGTGCAGAAGCTCACCTCCGTTGTTCAAGCGAGGGGAAGAAGTCATGCTGGGTTTTTCTGTGTTTTTTTCCTACTATGTGGACATTGCAGTCATCTGAAACCTGCAAAAGCAAAATGATGAGAAAATGCATTCAACATGTTTTCTAAAAGCGTAAGGACTCAGAAGCCCTTTGTGGGATCAATTTTGAATGTAAATAGAAGCCGGTGTTTGTTTACAGTGGAACCTCCACAGGGTATCGTTAACAGTACTAACTCCGGCTGCCAATTCATTTTAATGTTTTAGTCCTTCAGACGTTTTAATCAGCTGTAATTAATCTGTTCTGTTTACAAGGTTTTACCACCAGCACCCTGAATCTAAGTGAGGCAAACACGTGTAATTTGTGATGGCTTTATTGCAGTAAGGGTTCTATTAAAGAAAGGTGAGAGTGTAATTTCTTACAATACATACAGAACAAGACTTTATCATGCATCGCTTTCCCATTTGCTTGCTAGTGTTCAGTTTGAAATTGCAAATAACAGCATTAATCGTGTTAAAATGTTCAAATTTTAACGGAAACTTGGACGAAAGTAACAATCTGTTAGTTTTTATGAACTTACCAACAAAGACCAAGTCATCCATTATTGCCATGTACTTGAACTTACCACAGACGAACAAGACAAAACTGGCTTTGGAGCAAAAATTCTAAGTTAACACTGACTGATGATCACTACTACTTTCTCAATCCAGTGTCTCGTTGCACCATTGATAGAAAAAGACCTAAAGCTCCACTCCAGTTTCCCAAACCCAAACTTAACATCATCACATGTCTTGTATTGCTCAAACAACCCTTGAAAGCCCAAAGATACAGAGGGTAATGCCATGGAAAATTAAGAAATGAACGAGTATTTGCATTTGACAAGCTGTAACCAAAAAAATATTTTACCTTAAAAAATGACCAAAACAAATACTTGGTTCAGTATTAGACTAATTGTTTCAGATATAAAATATGGGGTTCTTGTATGTATGTTGTTTCACTCAACAAACAAATGAATTAGCACACAATTTCTGTTGTACAGCAAAGGGCCTTTAATTTAAGGGTGAATTCTATTACCTATACTGCCATTATACATTCTAAAAAGTAATTTTAGGGACATATTTCCACTAAAATTATTATAATAATTTACATTAATTACATAAAAGTTGCAAGACAAAAATTAGGGTGACATATTGTAGGTAATCGCATCAACTTAATATTTTGTGTATTTTGAAATTTTTTGCATTAGTTGATTTAAAGTCTAAATTCAATGCAACACTTTTTAAATATCTGTTTACAATGCACTAAAGTACTGGGTGGAACAAGTTATCTTTTTATGTATAATCAACTAAAAAACTTGTGTTTATGCTACCTGCTATTCAGCAGGTGACATTACATGTGACTGTGGAAGAAAACCCAATTCATCCAATGTAGTGTAGTTTGTTGATTGAACATAATTCCATCAGGACATTGATGCAAACTGTTGCATTTCCGTGTGTCCCGTTTTACATTTTGTTAAATCCAGTATGCCAAAAGTACCAGGAAGTCCTACTACATCTGTTTTTATTCTGCAGCGTGCAAACCAGCATGTTTTTCAGACATCAAATACATCACAGTATGTCATGTGAGGTTGAAAACAAGCCTGAGACACTGAGAGTGCACAGACAGATGATGGTTCACGTCACACTACAGACTGAGACGAATGTATGAGCAAGAAGCTTAAGGCATGATAATATGACAAAATGTTATGTTCCACTTGTATGTATACTTTGTAAGGGGCAACTGCAGCATGTACTTAAATGCTATATATGTGTAATCTGATGACTCTCGCCCGGCAACACCTTTAGATTCTGAATTTTTTAGCCATTATTCATTGGCGAGTATTCATTCATCTATTTGTTGAGTGGATGGCCAAATGGTTGGGCCAAGATTAAACTAGGCCTACCAACGGTACGGTGTCCAGTTTCTGCAGTGGAAAGTTACCTAATTTCTTCAAATTTCAGCAAATTATTACATATCTTAGGCAAAAGAACAGAATAAACCCTTGTTGTGAGATAGAAGAACTACCTGGCATCCTTAACTGTATAGACACCAGGATACAGTACATTTGTTCTGACTGGTGTTTTTATAGCGAGGCCGAATTGGATTTAGATCAAATAAATGGCATACTGGAGGGAAAAAAGAAATAGTTTTCCTTATTATCTCTGTTTTATGAGTTATTGGGTTGATATAAGTGAAATCAAAATAGCACTGGTGTGCACATGAGCCACGCTGATGGCTGCCTCAAGGAGGGTTTGGCACATAATGTATCGGTTTTTAAAAGGAATCAAATGAGTCTCCGCTGAAGTCTGTCTCAGATTAGGAGGACATTTGTACACCTCCTTAGGGAAGTCCTTACACTCATTAATCAGCAGCGGATCTAAAGTAAAAAATGTGCCAGTGTTTTAAGATTGTTGCTTCATCCTTTCCTCGCATTGCGGCCAGCATCTGGGACCATTGTCTGGGGGATGTTTTGCCCTTTTCGAAACACTCATCAGGGTCATTTGAGTGAATCTCGCTGTTCTGTTCCGTCCATCTGGGTAGCCTCTTTGTCAGAATTTGTATTCCATCTCATCAGCTTGTTTTTCAAAGTCTTTTGTGCATATTCATCTAATGTGACTAAACTGGCTAATACAGGCAGGCTTTTGTTCAAGGGCAATGGGTGGAAAGAATGGCACAAGCATTCATCAGCTCCCTCCCTAAAAAAGGAGGTTACCAACGTGTCACCTACCTGTTTTATTAGAAAAAGAATGACCTGTTCTCATTTCCAGGGCATCAAATAGTGACGTTTTGTCAAAGCCACTAGCGTCTCCGAGATACAAGGTGTCCTTTGACGTCAGTGCCACTCGCATCAATATTCAGTCTGGGAGGTTTTTACAGTTTGTAAGGGTGGTTTGAAAGGTTGGAGAGGTGGTACAAGTCACAGGATGTTCAATCAGGAGATTTAGGTGCACCTCCTGTGTGGACCATTGTTTTTTTGCAGATTGTTTGAAGCACCTAAACTAATTGGCTTTGTCGAGAAATAGATCATGGTTTGGGGTTAAAATGCAGGCAAACTTCTAATCGCCTGGAAAGAAGCAGCAGAACACATCTAATTAGAAACTACTCAATGTGATGAAAAATGACGCTAAAGGATATGCAGTGCATTCAAATGTGCCACCAAGGGGGTTTCACCTGTGGCTACATCCCAGCCTTTCATTCAGAGGAAATTAGAAGCTATTGTCAGGCAAACTACACAGCACAACCTATAGAGCCACTCAAGGTGCCAATCACCCATGAATACAGTTTTAGACATGTTTGACGTCAGGATATGTCTGACTCACCTCAACAGGCAAGTAAGTGGTCACTCATGGTGCACTTGATTTTTTCAGTTATTATTCTGAGAAGTAGGTCAAAAGACAAAAGAACAACTTTAGGAAACCAAATCAATGACAGCCAGCTTTTGCCACCAAACTCTGCTACCTTTTGTGGATCCAAAGTGTCAGTTTGGCTCAAAGGTTCATCGTTCATTTATCACTTCATGATTGTTGCAATGGCTTTTGCACACTTTAAAGGAATGTAAAGCATTTGTGGTCAGTTCAGCTTGACTGGTTGATTGATACTGATTCACATGTACTTGACATTGCTACATTCCTATAAAACTAAACGGCATTTAGAAAGAAATGCATGTGTTTTCTCACCTAAGACTCTGTAAAAAAAAGCTTCTAGTTTGAAACAGCCTCGAAGACGACATAAATAGGTCGGACGGTTCACTGCTGTCCTGTGTGGCACCATTATTCTAAGACTTAAGGTTTCTAGTTAGGTTTAGGCACTAAAACTACACGGTTGGGGAAATAAAGCCCTTTTGGACACTTTTGCTACATGTTTGATGCTTTTTCCTCCATTTCCTGGCTTACCAGGACGATGGGTCCTGCCCTAACTAATAAATGGAATAGAACTGAGTAGAATCAAATAGAATAGAAATACTTTTTTGATCCCCAAGGGGAGATTATATAGTTACAGTAGCAAGCGGAAACAGTAAAGTTACCACAATAGAAATATATAAAACATAATATAAATATGACCAAAAAAAAATCCTAACATACAAAATACATAATAAAGTACCTTTTTTAAAAATTTTACAAATGTATACATCAAATTTTATATGATTGATTGGCTAAAATAAATGGCATAGATATGTTCATTTGAGACCTCAGGGACAATCACCATAATAAAATGTAACTGAGAATGAAGTGTAGTTGCATATAAATGTAATTTTGTTTCAAGTTGAATGAAACTTCCTCACAATCATTTTACAATGTAATATGAGTAAATATCACAGTTTGTTTATAATGTAAGCAAAGATAATAATAGATAATATAATGCTATCAGAAAGACGGATTAAGTCTAAAGCAAAACAACCAGGTATCATATACGATACTGTATTTATCCTGTCCATGGTGGTCTGCAAAGATGATGAAAGGATTTATAGAATCGTCAGCTAAACTCCCCCATCATCCCCGCTACCTCCCATTATATCGCAGCTCCCCTGGCAGGAGCAGCATTCACAGACAGACAGGCATAGAAGATGTTGTAACTCTACGACGGGGAAAGGAGATATAAATGACCTTCTCTTTCAAAGAGAGTGTGATTACAGTTTCATTCTTTAAACCCCTCACCCCGGGGTCTTAATCAAGGGGATGAAATAGCCTTGCACCTATAGTGATGTATAGCTACACTCCTCCATGCAATCAATAGATTGGGATTCTGCAGTTTTGTACTTTCTGATTGTGAACAACAACAACAATAAAATCTCTTTCTTGACTTTACCCGCTCCGATCGATACTGCTTCTTTTCCACCCACTGATGCTGCTCCTTTTTTTTTAAGGATCCAAAATGGAACATTCCCCCAAAGCTTTGCCCTTCATGCACTCTATCAGCATTATAATACTCTCTTTGCTCTTTTATATAGTATATTTCCAGCATCGTAAATGATAAATATGTCTTTTTTTTTCCTCCATCAAGATTCAAATCTGCCAATTTGAATTGGGTGCTAAAATAAGGCTCTTTGGATCAGCTGACAGCCATTTTAACACTTGTATTCCTAAAATAATGCTTTAATTATTCATGAATTCTAAATAAAGATACAAAAGAAAGCATTAAAATAATGTTTTTTTCAATATAGATTTTGAGCAAGAGGTCAGATGAGGTTTTGTTTTTCCACCCATCCTGACTCATCTGGATATTGAAGGTTGTCTCGTCATAGATAACCACTTTAATCACATGGAAGGTCTTGGAATGTTTTTTTTTTTTCCCCCAGCAGCGATTGCCACCGTCCTCTTGCACACGTTTCGCCAGGGATAATTTTAAACCCGGTGTTTACAGTACGCTCCTTTACACACCGATTTCAATGACAATGAGTGTTGCGCTACGGTGCGTGGGAGAAGTACAAGAGTGGCTGGGCAGAAAAAATGGGACACCAGCATAAGCACCGGAGAGATCAGGCTATTGTTTCTCCCTCTAAATATACAGAATTCTGCTTCCCGTGGCTGACACCCAGAGATAGAGAGAGAGAGAGAGAGAAAATGACATAACCAGCCCTTTGGAGAGGCATATTTTTCCTCCTGCTGGTGTCGCAAGCTTTTAATGCCCTCTTCCTGTCAGTGGGTAAATTGCAATTTAAAAATGGAGGATGCTGTGCAAACCCTGACTGTACACATTGTCATTATTATTATAATAATATCTGGGGGCAGCGATGTGGTCTCTCTTCTATGACATTGAAGATAACAACCTGCATGTCGTTCAGTGTCTTGGCTTTCAGAGACATGCGGGAGAGGTTAACTTGGAAGCATGAATGAGCTCAAACCACCTCCAACCTTTTTCATGTGTCACTGTATTTTTTTATTTAATAGGAAAGTCTCCTGAAATACCTCCTTCAACACAAGAGATCAGACCCTATTCAAGATGTACAGTTCGTACAGAACAAAAACAATAAAAGAAAGACCTTGAAGATAGATTCTTCAGGAAAGACTTTTTGAATGTGTCTGAATGCATGGCATACTTTTTTCAAAAAAAAATTTTCTTGTGCAGGGATGCTTTTGTATTCCAACACTGAAAAGTTCATTTTAAGACTTTAGTGCAATCCTGACCCTTTTTCTTTTAGCTGCATCACTTTTTTATTGACATTGCAAACACATCCGTTTCACTCCAGAAAAAAAAAAAAACATGAATAAGAGTAAGAGACTTTGTCACTTGCTGAACTCTCTGAACTTTTATTTCAATGTTTTCAACTCGACACATGGATAATGTAATGAATGAAACAGTATTCGCAAATTTTTGCTCCCACAATGCAACGCTTCACCACAATGCAATACTTCACCTTTGAAAGACGGGAAAATTACAAATTACAGACATTATACCTGTTGGAGCTTATAGCTGCCTGTAGCTTTACTCACTTGAATCAGTCTCATTTGTGTTTTTATGACTTGCTGGTGAAGAAAGTTGAGAAATTAGCAGCTAAACAGTCCAACTTTGCCTGAGAAGTTGGTGGAGAACAAAACGGAGCAAAAACAAAGGTGCATATTTGGTTTATATTAACAAGTTCACGATGCCAACTTAAAGTGTGATCATACGAAAAAAATGGTGAAAAAAAATCTGTAATGTAGGATTAAAATGGACATCAATAGACCATTAGCATAACATTGCTTAGCTTAACTAAGCCTAGACTTGAGTATTGGTTTAAAATGTCACACACTTCATTTATATAGGCATTCGTTCAGCTTTGTAGTCATGCATGTTTGTCAAATTATTAGTCTATGACAAAATACCCGCAAAACTAATTACATTTCATTCCTGACTGACTGAGTTTTACTTTGTTTAATGCAAATTAGCTAATTTTCGCATGCTAAATGAAGATGTGATCTTAATCTCAGGCAATCACTGTGGTCTTGTTTCGCACAGTAACAAACCTATGACACGGTGTACTATATTCTCCAGAATGAATCAATACGGATGAACAAATACATGTGCAGCAGGATGAAACACACAAGTCACTGTCTCAGTAAAAAGTCTTGTACATGTCTCATCTTCAGATCATATATTAACTTCTGTGGACGGCTTGTATCTGGGAAGAGAATTCAGTTAATATGACTGGCATTTTGGTTTCCGCGAGGCCCCGTATCATGTGACTCACAATGTCACATGGTCTGTTCTCAGAAGAAAAAGAATCAAAATTTTGAGATGTATTTAGACTGAAAGTTCTGAGTTGTAGCCTCAACACAAGGCTGAAGACGTCTGAAGGTGTCCTGTGGTTTCAGGCACCAAGACATTAGCAGCAAACCCTTTATGTCCTGAGGAGGTGGACGTTGTCTGCAGCAGTGTTTAGGTTGGTGGTACAAAGTAACATCCACATGAATGCCTCACCATCTGCTCATTCACAGAGTGTAAAGGAAAGCATGATTCATCAGACCCAGTCAACTTCTTCCGGTTGTGAAGCCGAAGGTCGGCATGTGCGGACAAGGATGGGCATTTGCAGCAATCTGCCACCTTGATTGTAACCACATTAGCGTTTTACTCCATTTTTTGTCTAATATGTCCAAAATTCCCAACTCCATCCTTACTCTCTGTCTTGGGACTAGTATTTAGTGAACTATGTAGGGAGCTGCTCTGCAAAAATAACACTTTTGGACACGACTTCAGAAGTGAACCAACTGACATTTTTGTGATACATTTATACTATTCCCAGAGTATTTTTAAATTAAAGAAATTGACATATGAAAATAATTGATTTTTTTCTATAATACTTCACTTTGCTCCCATTTAACATCGTCATACGAATTTTTTTTTTTTTTAAATGTAATAGTTTTGCATCATAACTCATGGATTGGTCTCATGCCTGTTGTCATTTCGACACAGACAGAAAAGATATATTCTGTAGAATATAAACACTATATAATACATCTTGCACTCTAACAAATAGCAGTCAGAGGCTGTGGAAAGGCCACCAATTGACGCATGATAATGCATATTGCTTGTTTCGTGAGCAGTGACTCTACGCTACTTTCCATGGTGCATTATGCAAAATGAACATGCAGCACCAGCACGTCAGCTTCATTCTTTCTCCTGTGATCGCTCCTGTGCACGTTTTTGTTTGGGTTACAACAGTGCAGAAACAGTGGCAGCAACAAGGCAAATTGGTGGTCACCGACTTCATTTAAGTTACTTTCCACTTACAGTATTCGATAGGTTGCAGATATTGCTGATGTGTTGGGAGTTCATCTTCTGATTTGAGATACCATTTAAAGGTCCACAAAGTCTCACATGTGCTCACAGTGTCAGCTTTTCAGCTCAGAATAGGAGAAAAATGGATGATATCACCATGAGTGTATGATCCCCGGTTTAAAATGGCTGTTTTGCTCTGAAGACCAATGAGCTGCTGCTGTTCCCGCCCCCCTTCAGGAAGAACAAGCTGTCAGTCACAGTTCGAACTGCAAGACTACTGGTTAGTGGGGTGTGAGCAGGCGCCTGGGTCCAGTTTTTACAGTCTTGTAAGGCTATGAGGCTAACTAGATGAGGAATGGCAATAGTAAACATATTCATCCAACCACAAAACACAATAAAAACAGAGTTTCGCCATATTGGACCTTTCAGATTTTCTGTGGCACTTGTCGTAGTTGGAAAAAATGGGTTTATTTTAGTTTTGGTTCTTTACTGCTAGCAGACTCTGAGTGCATTGGCCTGATGATTGGTGACCCCCTGGATTCTTAACCTTTTTTTTGAACTCATGTTAGTGACCCTGATTTTAATAAACTAGCCTGTAAAGTCAGTTGGCTTCATTATTGAAGGTCACCTGTGTTCATATCTCAGACATACTCAGATGCCACATGTGCTGCAGTAGCCCGTGACCCTACTGCCACTCATTGATTTTTGGTTCAGTTAGCAGCATAAACAGGCCTGACTTTTAAGATTATACTGGAGCTGCAACAATTAATAGATCAGTTGTACTGGTCTGAGGAATTTCTTAAATAAAAATGTGAAAATTCTGTATATCCAGCCTATCAAATTTGAATATTTTAGATTTCTTTTTCCAGTTTTCTGTGATAATAAACTGAATTATCTTTGGGTTGTAGACAAAACAAGACATATGAGGACGTCATATTAGGCTGATCGACATTTTTCAGTATTTTCTGAGATGAACTGTTTGATGTGTTTGGTGTCTAATAAAATATAATCTAATAAAATAGAATAATCTGTGTTTAGACTGTAATTACCATGATTAATGGTTCTGTTTGATATATAAAATGATAGTCCTCTAGGTTATATCTCTAAAATATGAATCTTGTGAATGAAATCAAGTCATTTCAGTCACAATGTAGTTGAAGCGGTCCCTTTTTGGCAAGTAGAAAATGGCATTATGTGAGTTGAACTGGTCCTTTAAAGCTGTTCTGACTGGTAAAAAAAAGGGCTGAAATGGTTCAAGTGGACTGCAATCAGTTTATGGCACAACACTGCAGACAACCCAGAAGATGTGCAAAAGCTAATCTCGCCACCGCAATTTGTCACTAAGAACCTGCTTTTAACACATCAGCTTTGAGAAGCGACTGTTAACCTGCTGGCTAATGAACCCGACTGCATGACAAGATAATCCATGTCATCTCTCAGTGGTTTTACTAGTCTGGCTTGTAGGTTAATTGTAGCACCGTGCACAAGATGCACGGTCAAAAGTTAATGTGGCACCCAGTGTTTTTGTCTCATTTTGACGGGGTATTTACCTGCTGCTGAGGTGCAGCTACTGGTTCCACGTCTCAGTCATTAAACGACATGAGAGATCATTTTTTTGAACTCAAATTGTGTCTCCCCCCGTATGTAGCGGTGAGCTTGATAATTAGTCTGACCTAGATTATATTCCTTCAGCTGCCAACAACATCAATGACTGTCCAGCAGGCTAATGCAGCTCTTACAGAAATGTGAGACATGAAAGGTGGAGGATTCGGTAATGGATAGTGCTGTACTGTATGTGACCAAAGATTTAAAAATAACTTCCGCCACCTAAACATGTGTTCCTTCAGGCCGGGGGATTTAATGACTCACCCAAGACGAGGAGCAACAGATAAGATTTTTTTTCTCCCCCCGCTCCCCTCCTTCCCCTTCTCACCAAAGCGTAGGATCATTTACTCCACATCGCGGCGCGGTGCAGATGATTTTTCAATTTCCATGTTCCTCCTGGGTTTCCTGAAACATATTGAGACTTCTGCCCTGAGTAATGGCTTTTTCTGACTGTCGAGGTGGCTCCTAGATACAATTTACAACCTGTGCTATCTTCAGAAAGCACTGTGGACGTGTCAGTACCTGCATCCAAATGGCGACGCTGACAAAAATGTGACAAAAATTGGTGGTTTTATAGCTAATACATAAACTCTGCATTCTGTGCCACCGTATTAGCCCGTCTTCGATAATATTTTACTGTATAATTTCTTACATAAATGACCTGCAGGGCTGCAGGTGTCATTAGAAACATACTTTCTCGGTATGTGTTTTATTGCCACTGTTAATTTTATGAGGGCTGTTAAGTTAAGTGGAGGTGCATGCTGCCAGCAATCATGCTGCTTGAATCAGCGGTTTATTAACACCACCCAAAAAAAGTTGCGGCACCCCCCCAGAGAATTCAGAGGCACCGCTTGTGCCAGTCTTCTGGAATGATAAATCCCGAGGTGGAATTGAAATGCGGCGATCATCATCTGTATCGATGTTTCGCACTAAACTTCCTTCACTGACTCCGCTTAAAGGGGCAATGAGTGAGATTTATACGGCCCCATAACACAAAATGACCATAACATATCATCGGTGGCGTTATTGATCAGCGCCGGTGACCCAAAAAAATACCCATGCAGGTGTTTGGAGTTTTCTGGCCTTTCGAGACTCACTGGGACCACTTGTCACTGGAAGACATTGGCAAAATAGATTTATATAAAAGTTCAAAAAGTAGTGGGAATGAGATGTTTCTTAATGCCGCAATCGCTCTTAACGGACGGAGAAGAGGGAGGCGAGGGAGCACTGTGGAGGAGATTTGTGTTGATGGAGAAAAGAAATTTGCACTTCACCTCCAGAGGATGGTAAAGTTAGAAAATATTCATTACCCTCTGATCTTTTGGTGTAACTCTTTAATAAAAGTAGACAATGCAGCATTTTGTTTGCACCAAGGACATGCACAGATGTCTTTTAGTGTGAGTCTGTGGACACATTCAGAACAGGAAAGAGAAAAGTTGGTGCACATACAGTGGATGACACAAAACCTGACTTCGGATTTTCTTTTTATTAATGCTTTACTATATCCAGGCCAATAACTGGAGGAATGTTTTGCTTTTTTTGAAAAATCACCGCCCTTTTCTGAATAAACATAATTCAGTTCCTGCAGTTGCATTCTGAGATAAATTAAAATAAACCTTGATTCTAGCAAACCAATTTGTTGCCAGGAGTTTTCTTTTTCTCCTGGAAGATGTTTGCGTCTCAGCAATAATTTAACTTTATGCATAAATTTCACAAACTTTCACCTCATTTATGAGGTTTGCTACGGAAATAAATGTCCTTGGAGCTTTAGTTTGGGACTATTCGGGGTAAAGAGACCATCACTAGTGGTGCACATTATTGTCTAAATCGATAAAGGAATGACATCAAAAGGTTGCGTTTATTGACATAAAACTTTTTATTGTCCTCTAAAACTTTTTCAAGAAATAAAATTCGTATTTTAAGGGGTGTTAATTTGTTTGAGAACATCAATTCCTTTTTTTCTTTCGACACACAGTCAACCAGTTGAATACACTTTGTTAGAAATGGAGCTCGGTGTTTGTTTTTGTGCAAGAAATCAACACATTTACTACTCTTTAGTGTTCCTTTAATCAACCTTGTGAACCTCAACATCTGCTACAGGGTTTGAAAGAAATGGCATCATTTATTGGCAAGAAATTATAAGAACAGAGAGATATCCAAGAAATCGGAGCCTAAAATAGTGATATTTCATCAAAATCACTTAATTCTACACATTTTTAAAAGTCGCCAAAAGCAGCACATTCACTTTGGCTCAGCTCTAACAAACAACATATTATGTGTTACTCAGCACAACTTGAAAGCTACTCGTGTCTCAGCTGTAACCTGCAGTCATTTGAAAAAATTCTGGGACTTCTAGGTTGAACTGCAGGCTGTGCTTACACAAATACTCCATTATCTCGTACAAGTATAGACACAAATTAAAAATATAAGTAGCAGAACATCTATATTTTGTGCAGCCGCCATGTTTTTAGAGTGTTGGCAACATCTGCGGACACTTGGATGAATATTGTGTGTGTTGATTCCAGGTTTATTCGATTTTTATAAAATAAATTCCGAAAGAAACTCAACTTTATGGCATTATAACTGTGTCCTTCTGCACAGAAGACATTTTTGCGTTCTCTCTACATGTGGCCATGGCTGTGCTGTTTCCATAGAGGTGCAGGACTTTACATTGCAGTGAAAAATGAGCTCAGAGTGAGTAAAAATGTATCAGGAGTAAATAAAACGCCCAGAAACTGCTTGGAGTTCAGGGAATCAAAGCATTTTCATATTAAAAATATATAAGCAACAGTGTCTCCATATGAGCTTGAAATGCTTCTTCCAGCATGACAGACCCAGCAGCCCCAGTATGACCTGCTGCTCGACACCACAACTCACTTCAGATGAAGGTGACATGCAACATTTAACCCCTTCCTCTTGATTTAGGGATTAAACGCGCGGATCCTCCACCAGCAGCGCTTTTTCATGGAGTGACTTTGGCTGCGGTCTGCCCCGAGCACTGGAAAGCGCTGAGCATTAACCCACGCCCCTGGCACATGATCAATAAAGCACACACACACACACACACATGCAGGAGTCATGCCTTCTATCATTGAAACTATTAACACCATGCCAAGATCGATCAGTCACCCTTGGAACATCCCCTCTGCCCATGAAGGGTACGTGGTGCATTTGTGTGCACATGTGCGATCATATATGCAGAATATCCTCACACCTCCTGCTTTTCCCCACTTTATTTATCTCACTTGATGCCTGACATCTCTTCATATGAGCATGAAAAGCACAGAGAGAGCCAAACAGTTGATAAAATGCATGATTAAAAAAAATGATTAAAAATGTCCCCGTATCGGAATGATCTGAATCATTGACCTTTTTTTGCAGAGAAGAGGAGGAGGAGATTTCTGCAGCACTCTCATGGCAAGAATTCAACTGCAGGTTCACAGCGTAGCGCTCAGCAGCTATCTCCTCCCCAGCGGTGCCATTAATAATGGGAGGCAATCTGCCTCACCGAGACGTGGGAAATGTAGTCATCTGTAGCACAGTGGTATGACCAGCTAAATGCTGCTAATTGATATGGACAGCAGGAGCCGCTCAGTGTGTGGGATTAGAAGGTGGCGGGGAGGGGAGAGAGTTGTTTTCCGGCTGTGACGAAACCCTTTGAATGCGGACTAAAAAAAAAACAGGCAGTAAATTAATTTCTTCTTTTTCTTTTCTCCATTACACATCTCCCCATTCCTCTATTCCGCTATTCAGAGTTAAGAGATACATCTGTATTCGACTGAGCCCGGTCTATTTTTACCCCCTGTCGAATGATTGATGCACCCTTTCAGCATGTACACCCTTGCTATCCACAGGGATGAATAAACCACAGATGAGCAGCAATCTGCAGGGAGTACACACACACACATAAGCACTTAGAGTGGACATACACACATTATGTCCACATATGCATGTAGGAGAATGCATTAGAAAGGAGAGGAAGACACACATAAGGCTATCAAGCTTTGACTGTACCTCTTAGTCCTTCCCATCATTCACTCTGTTGCATCTGTCATGGATGCTGACTTGTTTGGCAGCTCCAGTGTGTGTGTGTGTGTGTGTGTGCTTTTGTGGAGGGCCCACTCAGCTTTCATCTCCTCGCCCCTGTGACTCGGCACAAGACAGCCGCGTGTCGACTCATCCGACATGCTTTGCGAAACGCAACAGATGCGAGACAGACAACCATGACCGGCGAGATCCATGTCTCTTCAAAGAGCCACTACCGCCTGACAAGCTAATAGGAGCCGTTTGTGAGTGATCGAGGGCCATTATGACCAGAAAGTGAGTTATGGAGTTGATGTGCCCTCCTTTTGTTGTCGGGGTAAAGACGCAAACAGGAGGAAATAAATGCACGGCTGCGAAAAGATACAGGGTCATGTGCTGGATGCGAGTGACATAAGGTCTCAATCTGTTTCGGTCTCAATGACAGACCTAATTGCGATCCCTTTTACTCACGGACAGGCAATTTATAGGATATTCACCTTGGGGGACTATTTATATATGAACAAGCACCAGAGAATAGAGGGCTGACTCCAGGGGGCAATGCAGCATGATTGACTTTCCAGTGAAGAGCCACCAGTGCCCTCTTGTGTCTGAAAATCAATCCCACAGCATGGAGGAGCAAAAAGCTCATATTTATTTGGGGTTTTACTCAAGAGAGGGGAGCAAATTAAATGAACTCCTTAAGAGCGAGCTTTTGAGCGAATCCGCCAAGGCTTAGGTGATATTAGACAGATGCGGTTGAAAATCCGGCCCAAGTGGTCTGTCGACCCCGAGGGAGTTGGTCTGCAAATCTGTCGCCGGCACTCAGCAGAGCACCCCTTCACACCCGCAGTGTGTGTGACATTCTGAGCTTTTCGCGCGGGAGGAGGTAGAGGTGGTTCAAGCTGGGTTAAAACGCAAATTATGGAGTCGGGGCTTCTGGTGACTCAGCAAGGCCACTCCAGTTGGCTGCTCATAAATTCATGGGCGCAAATCAGATCCATCGACCTCCGCCTCACGCCGTCCTCTTCCACCGCTCTCTCCACCAGTTCATCAAATCATCAGGTTTTCAGCCTCATTTAGCCTAAACAGCTTTGTTCTTTGGCAACTCCTTGACAACTGTGTGTGATAATTGTTCCAATAGTTGCTCTGATTTTGTCACTTTCCTGCAAACAAGTGTCTGACTTGAAGAAAAGCATTTCCAAGAGGCTGATCTATGCAGTGATATCACACAAATGCTATCAAATTTCACAGGTCTTTTAAAAGCAAACCAAGAGTTTCAGCTCAGACAGTGGTAATTGTTAGTTTGACAGGTTGAATGAAAGTAAACTTTTATTTTAGGCTTGCCTTTTCAGCTTAAAATCTGAATGTTTTATAGTATTTTGATTGAAATATGTTGAATCTAATATGTTGACCAAGATTTTTATTTGAAAAATACGAATGCTTTTCACATTTCATTGCAGTCTAAAGTCATCCGAGTGTGATGCAGACTTTAAATCCTACCCCATCTCCCACATCTAGACAGGACTGATAGTTTGATTTCATGCAAAGAGGAGCACGAAATCCAGCTTCACACAAGGATTTACTTGCAAGGTGTCACCTCTGGCTAATAAACCGAAAACTCCTTGCGGCATTCAGGTGCATGGAAACTCAGTTGTTGGGCAACAGTGGCTGGCAGCTTCATGGAGGTTGCATTACAGTGAAAAGGGTTTCTACTTGCTACAGCACACATTGCAGTAAGCTAGTCTCTTTCGCGACATATGCAACTCCTATTTGTAATTGTTTTGGTGCACTCAGAGCTAAGTCTCAGTTGAAACTGTTGGATCTTAGAGTGTAATGGAAACCAATTTACTGTCAGGGCATGAACATGGGGTTGTCCTATGGTGTCTGGCACCGGGATGCTGCCAATAGATCCTTTTGGTGGGTCCTTTGAAAAGTCTTGTTACAATACATCTTGCAGATGCTCAATCAGATTGGGATCTGAGGAGTTTGGAGGTCGGGTCAACACATTGGGCTCTTTGTCGTGCTGCTTTTGCCATTCCTGAGCACTTTTTGTGGTGTTGGAAGGAACATTGTCCTTCTGGGGGAGACCGCTGGCGTTAGAGTGCCTTTATAATGCTTGGTTTGCAGCAATGTTTAGGGTGGAGATGCATGTCAAAGTAAGACTAACCTTAACCCGAACCCTAACCCAATGAGATCAATAATATACACGTCAACTGGTAGTGGTTTTAATGTTGATCCGTGCAAGTGAAGCAGCTTTTTATACATTTAGGTCTTTTCTTGGGACACTATTTACTCAACGGAGTCCCAACCCTAAGTTTGTAAAAGACTACTCATTTCCATGTATTTTGTTTGTTCATGTTCTAAAAGAAAATGGATCTAAATAGGGTTTGGTTGTGTGATTAGTGCTGAGTAAAAAACAAATAATACCAATCAGCATTCCTGATATTTAGACCTATGCTTCAAATCTGGTTGTTTCAATAATACCACATACACAGTGTGCATAGCAGGAGTTGTATAACCCCAGAAAGAAGACTCCTAGAAATATTCAGAAAAAACTGTAAAACAAGCAACACAACAGGCCCTGCCAATTATACCGTATTTGTCCCCCTCACTCTATACAATAATCCCGGAGTCAAACCACATCCAGTGTTGCTGTTGACAGTCTAAGACTTCATTGCGGCATAATTAGCTTTGAGGTGGTTGCTGAAAGTAAACAGATAAACTAATACAAAGATACTCAGCAGCTATTAAGAGCTCCTCACTGACTGATCCAGACCATAGCAGGGGGGAAAGCTGGTGACTCCGACTCTCTCCTCAAACAGAGGTTGTACATTATGTTTTGCTTGCTGGGTAATTAGGTGGCAGATTTTTTGTGTTTGAAGTACGCACGCCTGTCTCCATGCGGATAGCCTCGTGTTGCGCGTTAAGCTCATCTGCCAGCTCGCCTATACCTGTGTGTGTGTGTGTGTGTGTGTGCTTGTTTTGGGCAAATCACCTTCATTATAAATGTGACTCATTACGGTAATGAGACGATTTCATTATCACTTAAACGACCTTGTCCCCGGTGCTAAACAAGGCCGGTTGTTACAAACCCAGTGGGCTTCGTGAGTTGAATCGCAGCGGGGGGCCAGGCAGGAGGGCGGCTAGACAGGTGCTGTAATTTAAATGGAGACGTCTAATTGAAGTGCACGGCTGCATGTACATGTAAGTTTGACACCAATGTTTAGTAGATTGGAGATTTACAAAGACACTTGTGAGACGATGCCGCTCTTAAATAAATGACTCTCATTAGCTCACTGATTTGGATTAAAGTACAGAGAGAAGGTTGAGTCTAAATCCATAGTGTTGGCTGTGTAACCTATAGGATTCAAAAGGGATGTTTTGATCTCTATTGTCCGACATACATCATTCTTAATTACTCGAGCCCAAAAATCTGACACCCAGAAAGTTCTGAACATGAACATAAATCTTGCTGAAACAGCAGGGCTTTATTAATTAGTCCAAATGAATACATTTATCAGCATTGATGTATAGGTGCCACACAATCATTTAAAGAAGTTACATTCCACCTGAAAGTGTGTCAATTTAGGGGTATATTAAAAGAGACAAGCTGATATACAGGAGGACCAATACTTAAAAGCAAAACAGAACACAAAAACTTTGCAGAATTGTCACCTGTTGGCTGAATTCTGTGTTTTACTTAACATCAATAAAGACATTTGCTACAAAAATGGATGCAGAAAAAGCAAAAATCAGTGCATTAAATACTTATAATCATCAAAAATTATAATAACAATAACTAGATTTGTACAGTTCATACATCAGATGCCACTCAAAGTGCTTTATATATGAAAAAGACATGAAAATAATATGAAAACAGATAGTATATAGATAATACTCCAAAATATAATAAACTAACAAGTATGAAAATGCAAGATTTCATAATAAAAGTAATAAATACATCTCATACCAGTAAATTCGATAGATAAAGATTTTGATTTGAAGCTATATGAATCGGACACAAACAAGAAATTAAAAATAACTAAATGCAAAATCCTAAAATGAAGGGAAGCCAGTGGAGATGCTTTTAAACTGGAGTCAACATTTAGTTTAGTTTTACTTTCCCCTCCAATGCATGAATCTGATGGAAAATGTCCACCAGACTTTTAATCTCTGACTTTAAATCATAAAATCCACACGCTCAACAGGCTTTTTCCTCGACAGGCAAGTCGAGGAAAAAGCTATTTATTTATGCAGCCCATATACTGTACATACAGTGTCAACCTGTGCACCAGAACAGACACTTTCTCTCTCCTGAGCTCTACCTGGCTGCCAGTAAGATCTCCTCTCATCCTTGCTAAGCACTCAATCTGTTTGGTGAGTGACCTTTAGTTGTTGGAGAGCTTATCTCCTGCTTTTAAAGCACCCTGCACCCCTGAACTAATCCGTGGAGCCAAACACTGCCGCCCTAATCCCCGCTCCCCGAGGTCCTCATTCACTATTTGCTTTCTCTGTAATTGTCTTCAAGGCAGTCCGGCTTGTTTTCCTGCGCATGTGTGTGTCTTCTGTGTATGAGTGAATTTACTGATCTGGGTGCATCGTTTGTGTACATGTGCACTAAAAGCTTGTCTGACCCGTATGTGTGTGTTGTGCATGTGTGCGTGTCTTTTATGCATTTGACCGGCACGTTGGGGCTGGGACCGGCGACCACGCAGCCATCAGGGTGCATTTAGGAGGATTGGAGCTGTGTAGGAAGGGATCAGGACCAGACTCAGAACCAAAAGCCGCACAGGCACAAGCCCAGAATCAGCATTCAGCAGGCTAGTGTGTGTGTGTGTGTGTGTGTGTGTGTGTTTATGTGTGCCCAACCCCAAGGGTAACAGTTCCTGGTCACAGTCTGTGGATGAAAGTAATTGCCAGTGGAGGGCAACCTGCAGCTGAGGCCCGGAGATGGTGTGTGTCAGTGAGTGTGTGTGTGTGTGTGTGCGCGTGCTGAAAATTCAGGGCTTTTGTCCAATGAGTGTATACTCCATGGACTGTGTGTTTTTGTCTGAGCAGAAATGCACAAATAGGCAGTGCTTGATTCAGACTATCAACATGTGCACAGTTTATTATTGCTGGAATGAACAGAAACACTGGTAAGTTAGTTTTAATTAATCATTATTATACATTTTTATTATAAAAGTGAGATCATACCTAAAAAAAAAAGACCACATCTGCCTTTATATGAAATCATAGAGTCATTCATGAGCATCTCAAAGTCTCAGTTCCTGGAACTCAGAGGGATGTTTTTGTTTGATATTTCTGAGTCACAGATCTCCCATGGTAAAGCCTGCAGATTGTGTTAGTTATGATTTCATTTACCTGAATACTGCTGCTCCAACCATTCAACCTTATAAACTTCAAGACCTGCTGGTCGGTTGAAAAGAAATGCTAGTTGTTTTCTTTTTTTTATTATTGCCAAAATTACACCATTCATCAGAGCCACAAGCTGTAAAAACAGACAAAATCATCAGATTTTCAACCTTCCAGCAGTCTTTGAATGCATCGTGCGTAAAGTGCGGCTCCATCAGGAAAAACAAGCAAAACCTGGCATAAAATTGTAACATTTCATCAAAATCATCTTTTTCTCTATGTCTATTTAAAAAATAATTTAAAAAAAAAATAAACGTTTTGTATTTGTTAGATTTTGTAAAAAAACAAACAAAACAAAAAAAAACACAAAACCTGAAGAACTCATGACTAACTCACTTGCAATCAACAGTTACGCGACAAACATTCAGGGACTTTTCGGCTTAACTTGGCTGAACTGCAGGCAGTGTTTACACAAAGCTGATGGTAGACAGGTATAGGAACAAATTGAAACTGTAAGTAGTAAAACATTTTATAGAATCATCATTTTCTCCTAGTATTGGTAACATTAGTGATCACTTGTGAAAATAATCTTAATTCCAGGTTGATAAATAGCCAAAGAAATCCAACCTTCATGTGTTTTTTTATGGTTTATGGCATAATAACTGCACAAAATACATTTTTGAGTTTGAGCCATAGTTGTTCTGTTTCCATAAAGGTGCAGGACTTTACATTGCAGTGAAAAATGAGCCCACAGTGAGTTAAAAATATGACAGGAGCAAAGAAAAAAAAACACACCCAGAGGCTGGTTTGGGTTCAGAGAGTTAAGGCATAATATATTCCTGACTTTAGCCGGACAGCTGCTGGATAAGACTTTTTCTCCAGCCTCCGAAAAAAAAACAAAAAAAACCCTCTGTTGATAAATGCCATCACAGTACAATCCTGACATGGAGTCAGCAGATAGAAATGGCCCAACTGGGTCACAGTGGGTGTGAACAGGTCAACTCAGTGTAAAGCAGATTTTGTGGATGATTTCATCTCATCCATGGATGCCCTGAAAAGTAAAAACCTGCCTGAAAACTCATCCGTAGGAGCTTCAAGGCTGATTTTGCTCAGGTTTAAACACATTTTAGGACAGGAGTTGGAAGGAATTTACTTCTTGAAGAATGATATATCCTATGTGTATATATATATTTATATATATATATATATATATATATATGTGTGTGTGTGTGTGTGCGTGTGTATTACACAAAAACACATCAAAAACTGTTGCAGTAAATACAGTTTCCACTTGATTTTTTGATATATGTGCAATTACTCTTGCTGCGGTTCAAGGAAACGGTCCCAGATGCTTTGTCAGATCAGAAAAATATAATTAATGAGAGCTGGTGGCAACATACAGCATCTCAACTTCATCTGCCTGCCTCCTTCCAAGCTATCCAAAGCTGGGTGTACCCTGCTGTCTGCTGCTTCAGAAAGGTGATTGATGAATGTAATGTTTTTTTGGGGGGGTTTGAATAAACAATGAGCTGTTGCTTTGAATCCAAAAAGCAGTTTATTTTGCACAGAACAAACTGCAGAACAGTAGATGCATCAGAACCGTATGGACACGTACACTGAGCAAGTTGTTGGTTTATAGCACAAGTATGTTGTAAACCAGGGGTGTCCAATCCTGGTCCTCGAGGACCCCTATCCTGCATGTTTTAGATGTTTCCCTATTCCATCACACCTGATTGAAATGATCAGCTCATCATCAAGCTCTGCAGAAGCCTGATAACGATCCTGATCATTTGAATCAGGTCTGTCGGAAGAGGGAAATATCTAAAACATGCAGGATAGTGGCCCTCGAGGACCAGGATTGGACACCCTTGTTGTAAACTGTGGCCAAAGTGTTTGCTCACAAGGGAATGTGTACATTTGTTGGGTTTCTCGCTATAATATGAGATTGTAGTCTTGCTATGTGAAGTCCTTTGAAGACCTATATTGTGAATTGGTGCTTTATAAGTAAAACTGAATAGAACAATGAATTGAAAAGCATTGTTTCAGTGCACAGTGGACAAACAGACATGTGACATGTCCACATACACATACATACATACATACATACATACATACATACATACATACATACATACATACATACATACATACATACATACGTGTGTTTGTGTGTGTGTGTGTGTGTGTGTGTGTGTGTGTGTGTGTGTGTGTGTGTGCATTTCACATCACATTGTTCTGTATAAGAAATTCAACTATTCAAAAACTAATCCAAGCACTTGTAACAAAATTACAGCAGGATACTTTGTTTTTTTTCAAAGTAAGAATTCAACATATTTGTATAAAACTGTAAATGTTAGGTTTTCATAAATTAAAAAAAAGTTTCAAACAATGTAAAACAAATAATCTTTTTGATTTGTGTGAATGTAATTTTTTGTCTTGGGGACAATATTAAATTAAATCAAAATTTATGGTTTCAGCCAAATAATAAATACAATTTGAGAGAAACTAATGTAATTTCATGTCACAAAATTGCAGTAATTTGATCAGTTTGTTTCAAAGTAAAAACTTGACTTGGATGCAATTATAAAAAAAAAATGTTGTATCAACATGAAAAATCACTGATGTTCATTGAAACAAATTATCTTTTTACTTTGGGTTACTGTACATTCTTTGTTGGAGAAAAGTTATGTTTTTGGTCGACATTAAATCCAAATTAATGGTTTAAATCAAATCATAGTTTGAGAAAAAATAATACATTTAATTAAAAATGTTTTAAAGTTTATCCAAAGTTTCATTATTTCATTCCACCATATGCCTTTTATGTATGTAGAATTTCATATTTTCATGTCTGAGCAGTGCAGCTTTAGAAATAATTATTGGACCTGTTGGTTTATTTGCAAAGTCTTTACAACGGGCCTTTAAGATGGCTTGAATTTAATCATAGGGGTTAAATAGTTTGAGCATCTATTAGGACTTGAAAAGGCATTTTTAAAAAGTCCTATAATAATCCAATACATGCAATACATTTATATTTTTTAATGACGGTGCTTTGAAACTGTAAAAAATAATAAATATTTGCTGTCATTTGCAACCGAAGAAAATTAGGCATAACTCCACCAAGGACTGCAAAGAAAGAGGCAGAAGGCGGTGGTCACAATGGTCGAATAATTATTCCCAAAGCTGTATCTCAAAGTGACGGATTTAAATTTGTGTTTCATTTCTATCTATTCAGAATTTAGTGAATTTTACTCTTTGGTTCTTTTGAAATGAAACTTTTTCATACCCTAGGCAACACTTTGGAAGGAAATGGTAATATGAGCAAATGCAGCGTGCTCATTCTGGATCTGAAACCTTGAATGTACTTATAAAGTAGCTTTTTTAGGGGGTGACTAAATCATTAAAATGTCTTTTGATAGATACGTTAGAGTAAAATGCATCAAAGAGCCTTTATCAGGTTTTGCAGCCTTTGAGTGAAATGCTGTTTTGCCAAACCACCTGCAGAGGGCCACAAAAACTAACAATTGACAACACACATCCCCCTCCAGCCTGCTGTGGTTTGCTGGGAATGAATATTGGGGTTTTTTTGAGCCACAGTGAGAATGACATTTCTTCCCTGTGATCTTTTTTTTTTTACAAAACCTCATGACAAAAATGCGCACTTGTTAATTTGTGCCAACGAATTACACTCTCCTTATTCCACCCTGTGAGGTTTTTAATGCTTAAAATGAAGGCAGCCATGGGTATCCTGATATCAGATGTCATATTAGGGCAGCAAATTGGATATTTTAGATGCATCAGTGTGTTTCAGCTCACTTCTGTCCACTACTGAACCAAAATGGCCACCAGTTACACAGCGATCCAAACTGCCTGCATGTTATTCCTGAAAAATGTAGGCTAGATAGGACGGGAGCAGAAAGAGAGAGGGAATCGAGGCAGACATGCGGACTGACAGTCACCGCAAGCAAAATAAAACCGAAATCAGAGAGCAATAGACCGAGGGACCATGTGGCAGAGGGCTAGCACCCCGAGGCCCTTCTCTCGAAGCTACTTCATCAGCTAAACAAGCTGTCCTCTTTCACCAGAATTTACGTCAGCCGCCCTTGCAAAGTTCAGGGCGGGTTCATGATGTCGCCGTGTTACCTGGAAGGGCCTCATAGATCACTGGTCAATAAAAGGAGACAAATACAATACCTCGAGGTGGCTTCCAACGTGATTACAATAGCAACCGGTGCCTTTTGTTGAAAAGCACAAAAGCGCTGTTAATTAAAAGTTGCCCCAGATGAACAATAAAAGCCGGATATTGGCCAAGTAGTCGCTCTTTTGTGGTGGTTTCGCGGAAGGGGTGTGGTGCCGGGATACGGGGGGTCTCATGTGAGGAATCGGTGTCGAATCTCTCAGGTGTTCAGCGGACGGAAAATTACAGAAGGCAACCTTATCAGGAGCTTTCACGCTGCACTTATGACTCACGTGGAGCAGGTAGAAAAGAGTGAGCTGTGGGGAAGGGCACTGTATGACAAATGGGACTGGATTGCTAATAAGGTTTTTTGCCTCAATAATAGATCAATGGGGTTCGGGGCAGCATGAGTAATGCATGTGCGGGATGAGCTAGCTTGTCGTCGACTCAAGGACAGATGGCTTCCATGCACTGGGTGTTTTATGTTGAGGGTTTGCTTTAGTTGCTATAATTTAGCAGATCTAATGGTGGGGACGTCAGGGTGATCAAAGGTTAGCATTAATCAGATTGTTACTGCATGAAGGGTAAAATGATGCCTAAGAAAACACATCAGTTGTACTTTGCTGCTTTTAGTCAGAAGCTCTGCTAATTCCTCTCACAAATAGATGGTGATTTGCTGTCATAGCAGCAGATCCTGCATTTCCCATGTGCCCTTGCAAGACGCAGCACAGGTGTACTGCATTAGGCCTCTATTATAAGGTGCCTGATTCCCACGTGGCAAACCTTTGCTTCACTTGGTGTGTGTGTGAGACTAGGAGTATGGGTTTGTGTTTGCAAAGGAGCAGTGTGGTCAGAATCTGTCTGGTTTTGGGAGAGGTTTTTGATAGTTTTTCAGACCACATAACAAATGTGTTGTTGGGTGAAGGGGAAAGAAGCCAAAGCCTTCGAGTTCAAACAGAGAATAATGCAACACTTGTGTTTGTCCGTCCTTTGCTGTCAGATCTCTGTGCTCCGCCAGGTAGCCATTGGCACCTGTTTTCTTACACTCTGTCATACACTTGAAGCGTGTTGCCCTGGAGGGAACGGGATCAAATTCGACACCTGCCATGTTGCCTGTCCTGCTGTGCCTTTGCATCTGGCTGCCATGAAGTCACCTTTGGCCTGTTGTCGCTAAAAATGAAACTGAAAACCAAGAACCACACAGAAAGTAACAAAACCCTCCCACAATAAATGAATTAATGAATGAAACTGCCCACGAGTACTGCTGAGCATCGCTGTAGAAAGTACTTTCAAGAAAATAAACTTTAGCCAGCACTTTGAACTCACTTTGTGCAAGGTTTCAAAGCCATTAGTGACATTTAGCATGAGAGGACACGATGCAGCAGGAATATGATTAAGGTGAAATTAAAGCAAGTAGCTAATTCCTGTTGTGCTCAAACGAGCAAAGATTCAGTGGCCTGCAGCGCTGCTCTGTTTGGTCTTTAAAATACTTTCCTTTGGGTGGGTGGGTATTCAAGCAACTACAGTGAGCAGCAAAGTGTCTCATTAGAAACCATAAATCATTGCTAACCACAGGGAGGCCAAAAACAAACCTCTTAACGAAAACTGAACAAAAGCAGGTTCTGACTTGAAGTATGTTTTCCCTCAGACATGTATACCATAGTACGTTTCTTGCCTCACTGTGTCTGACATGAAACTGATTCAGAAAAGACACAAAAATGCCTTTAAACTTCCATTTCCATTGTAGCTTTGAATTATATTCCTTAAATTGTCAAAAAGCTGCATGTTTGAAACAGCACAGGCACTTTTGATTTGGTTTAAGATAAAAGAAAACATTGCAGTCCTTCATTGCACAACACCTAAAGACAGGTTGGACGACTAGAGCATATATCCTGCAAGCCTGGACTTGAGTCAAAGAAGGAAATTAGCATGCTCCTCTCAATGCACACCACGACCTCATACATGTTTGTCAAAAAGGCAGGGTTTGTAACTCAGATAGAGGAAGTATTCTTTGTCGTGACACTGCTAAGTCGCTGTGCTAACAAAGGGCAACAGCAGCTGACCTCGCTCTGCGAGAGATCTGTCATCTGACGGCTCAAACATCAAACTATGTAAATATCAACCAAGTTGCGTGAGTTTGCGGGAACATTTTCATGCTTTGATTTGGAGTGAAAGGTGGTGCAGGACACACTAAATGTAAATGTCATCCAGGTTGTTTACATGCAAAGGGAGCCACATGAAACCTATCCTCGATTTATCCGATCGTCCTCTCTGTTTGTGCCCGACTTCCTTCATTCAGCAAGTTCAAATACATAGGTGCAGGGCTTGCTGTGGTTAGAGAACCATGAAAGGATATCTTGACACAATTTTAAAGGGCATGTGATAAGAAAGTAGAAACGGAAACTGTCCATGTGTCCCCGAGTGATTTGGCTCTGCATGGTCTGGCGCTTCAGGCTCACAAAAGCTAACTGATAATAGACAACCAGACCTAGTAGTTGTAACTGCTACAGGGATTCTTAGCAAGTTTGACTCCACAACAGCATTTGAGTTAATTAAAAGTACACTTGGCCTTGTGCATGTAGGAAGTAGCAATCAGGCTGACAACAAGGGCCACTTAGGCCAGCCAGAGGAGCATTTGCAGAGCAACGAGTCTGACCAGAGGGGGGGCTCTGGGGCACTCTAATGCTTCATTGGGGGAATATGAAGCATGTAAGTAACCCATTAAATCCAAAGTGTGACACGATCACCTCAAACATTAATCCTCTGCTTCAAATGTGCAATAGATGAAGAAAAAAAGTAAAAATAAAAACGATAAAAAGGCTCTATGTGAACTTGGCTTGGTTTTCATCCCTGTTTGAGCATAAGGATTTAAAGCTATGTTAGCTTGTTAACATCTTGTCATAAATAGAATTTCAAAAAGTGGCTACATGCCACAGCTATGACAGCAATTTAAATAGCATACGGTAACTTGATATCATTAGATTGTGCATAAATGGCATTTAAGGTACTTTTTGGTGTTGCGGCCATGGGTTTTAAGATTTTTGAGTGGCATTTTATACCATGAATATAACATCAAATGGTTAAAATTTGGGTTTGAGAGGGTCATTTGGCAGAACTACATCTTGACTGATGGCTCACTGACAACCCAAGTTGCACATACCTTGAATAGTTGCATAACTACCAGATCACGGTTACGTCAAAGCATTGAAAATGGTGAGAGACTTCAAAACTGCATTATAAGTGCCTGATAAGTAAGTGTGATAGTATATGTCTGGAACTCCCTGAAGAAGTCTATCCAGTGAGGGGTGAAATGTCTTCAAGAAGTAAAAACAGAAGTCTAGCTGTTATCTACTGAAGCTCTACATGGGGCGTGAAGACGCATAAAATGCAAAAAAATGCCTGCTGATAACAAACAAAGTGACTCTGCATTACCTTTTCCTGATACCAGACTGCACACGGAGCTTCTCAAACTAGTCAGTGCGTGGGTTTTCTACTACGAATTTCCATCACAAGTGGAGATGGGCAGCAGAGACAACATTATGTAAGGTGAAAATAGGCTCACCTATCTTCCGCTTTTCAACAACAAACATCCAACAAAGCTATCTCCGCCGGATCTCCCGTTTGACACGACCGCCATTGTCCCGATCACAATGAACAACGGGACAAAAAGCATTGCGCGTCATCCACGACGCGGCGAACGTTCAAATTGTTGCTCTATAGATCAAAGTGATTAAAAGAATGTAAACACAATTGTCGGGAATACAATGAAAACACAACATGGACCGATGCGGTGCACAATGGGCGCATCTGGTCTTGCAGTGGATCAATGAATGGGTGAAATATGACGCTAAGCTATACATCTCGTTCATTTTTACCATGTGTGAGTCACAAACACTTCTTTTATGCACTGAACCTTCAGATTCTAAACTCAGAATCATGAAAAATACGATGTTATTGAATCGTATCGAGTGTAGTCGTTATAACTTGGAGTGTAAACATCTCAGAGAATTATGAACTGATGATACAGAATATCCAATATATAATGCTGTCAGACAGGGGCGAATGAGATGATTTTTTTGTGGAAAATGTGTGTTTTAATCAATGCAGAACACCACAAATGATGCCCATTTATTTTTAGCAACCTCAATATGGATATTTTGTGCAGTGTTTACGGACGCTAATCCAAACACAACTCCAGCCTGCAGACTTCCACTTACATGGCCAATATCGTAGAGCTCAAGGTTATCAATATAAAAGACTCAGTGGGGTTCTGGAGGCCTGTTTCTGATGGGTCTCCCTTTTCGACAGAAGAAATAGCGAAGAGCGAGACTAAATTTACCCAGTCTGGATCCTGGCAAGACTTTCCTTTTTCTTTTTTTTTTCTCATGAGAATCCCTGATGCAGAGCATGCGAGACATCTCAGACTGCAGCACACAAATTTGTGCAGCGTAGGACCGTGGGTGGGCCTTCTCCTTGGGCCAAGACAAAAACACACACAGATGCATGTGGGTCTTCCGTTATTTGGGTAGAGATTCTCATCGCAGATAAGCAAAAGTTGCCCGGACGTCATCACACGGCAGGTCTTTTTTTTGTTCTTTTACTCCTGGCTTCTTGGGTCGTGTGCGACTTCCGTGACGATGACTGATAGTGACACTAGAAGTACTAAAAAGTAGGATATGGCTTTGAATTGGCTGCAGAATCTATACGCCTGCAGCTCCAAACAAAATCATCCGCTGCGTGATTTTTTTTTTTTCCCCTCGTTTCCTAAAAATGCAGCAGAAAATATGACCTTGAAGGAACGCAAAACAGCTGCGGAATACATTGATGATAATTGTGCATATTGTTACAGAGCCATTATGCAAAATATTCCATAGCAAAAGAAACATTCTTCGGAAGACACTCCAGAAAACACCAGTTTTCCTCAGAAAGCGGTGACATGAGAGCTTTTTAAATTATGCATAAGAACAGTTGTAACAACCAGATACTCGCTAGATAACTCAATCCGCATTGCCTTGCTGCAAATTGAACACCCTCCAAGTAAATCACGTTTTTCTTTTTTTTTTAGTGTTCAACCACATATTTTCAGCCCACGTCCAAAAACGAGGAGTCGAATGAAGTCTCCTGCCCTCGGATAACTCCAGGCTCTCTTTCAGCTCCTATCTGCCGCTTTATCAGACGAGTGGGAGGCATGTAATTGTGTAGATACAATGTCCTCTGTGTCCCCGTCAATATATAGAGGTAACAGAGAGGCAACACTGCATTCATTACTGATGGAAAAAGAGAAAGGACATGGGATCATGCTGGGGATGCAGGGAACAGGTTCTGGCTCTGTTAAGTACATGATGGCCGTGATGGAAAATAGGACAGATGGGTTTGAACAGACCGTTTCTTTGTGTCGCTCCACTTGTGTGTTTTGTGATGATGGTTTTCGGTATACAGAATCTTAAATCGGGATGGATGCATGCATCGCAGCCTGCAGCTCTTGGCGGAGTATCTCAAAGCCTACAAGCTACAGCAGGGAAATCTTGGGAGTCCCGTGGTAAAAAACAAACATTAAAAGGAGACCAGTGGAGTTTTTTTTAAAGAGAAAAACTCATAAATTGAATTAGCTTCAGCTTGAGCATCAGTGTTGACGGACCACAACAGTGCATTAGAAGAAAAACTACCGTATAAATAATTGCTTCCAGTATTTTTGCTGCTGTTATGCAATGTGGCAAAGGGAGAAGTCAAGTCAGCCTTAGTCTAAAAAACTGCAGTATTCCGGCAGCGGGTGTGCCAGAGTATTGTACTTGTTTTGTAAAATAAAGGAAAGTAATTAAAATACATTTTCTAACCTTCATTTTATGAGTGTCGTGTGGCTTTTTATTTTTTTAAAGACCAGTATTTGCACATGTAAAAACAATAAAGTTCCCTTTGAACACATAATTTATGCATAAATAATTAGATAGATATATTGACTGACAGATAGAATGATGAACATGTTACACAATGACTAAAAACTGTCTTTTGATAGATTATACACTGATGGAAACACATTCATTGAACATTTTTGTTGTGAAAACCTCCGTAACTATACAATATATGTCTTTCACCAGCAAATCTATGGAACAATACTTCTGTTTCTGTTGATTGGTACTAATTTTAGAAATATATTTACAGGACAAAACTTGAATTTAAGAGTTTTATATTTTAAATAAAAGGCAAATATTTACATTTTTTGTCACGTTTATGTCATTGTTTTCTACAAGAACTGGAATTTATAGTTGTTCAAATACAGGTTTTTAGTGTTATTTCACAATAGACATGTAAATTTACTGTCTTTTCTTGTAGTTACATTAAACATTAAAAGGGGAAATTCAGTAAAATTGCATTTTTCTACAGTGTGCTATGAAATGCAGCCCCTTATCGCAGTATATGGTGTTTCTCTTATTTCGTCCGACTGTCAGTCAAATCCTTCTGGCTAAATAAAACGTCCCAAAACAAGACCGGAATCCGGCTACTGAGTGACATTGTGAAATGTGTAGCACGAGTTCGAGGCGATGTTCGAATTGTAAACACGGTTTTGAATAATACATTTAAATAAAGTTATTCGTGTAGACGGGGTTGCTTGCAGTTTCCACATTCTTCTCCTCCAACACAATGCGGTGGAAGGAGCAGGTTTTCGCATTATTGTAACCGGCTGATGTCCCGTGTGCGTACGGGTGGAGCTCATACTGTATTTGATTAGGAACAAAACGTGCCTTCATGTGTGATCACACAAGGGATCAATGAAAAGGAAGTAAATAAATGTGCAGGCCTCTCATTGGCTGCATCAAACCCCGTAAATCCAGCACCTTATCTGTACATATGTTTAATATTAGCCAACATCCATGTGATGAAGCACCTGGGCTACTTAGGAACAGCACATAAACTCACTGAGAAAGTTAATTAATGGCTTTGTGGTGCAGTAGATGCAGTATATTTACTCTGGAAGAGAAAGAGACTTTAGGTCGGGGATTTATTTGAAGAGTGACTTTGCAAAAGCTGCCTTAAACACACAGCACTTGCTCATTATCATGGCCATTAATGCACAGTTAAATATTGATTTTTAGTGTGTCCAAATGTTTGAACCAGCATACTTTTGTGCCAATTAATCAGCATCCATATCTTCAAGGTTGTGATTCGTCACTTTTATTCTCTTCCTCGATCCTTTCAACCGCCTCTGCTGAGGATCTGGGTTTGGGTCACTCCTGCTGGTCAAGTGTCGTACTCCGCTCTGTGATGTTCCAGATGGGAGTAAATTTCCACTAATCCCGCGACAAACCCACTCGGCTTTAAGCGGCAGACGCGTAAAGCCGCATGGTGAGAAAGGCATCCCCGGCCCATCTGAAAGTGATCAGGCGCTAAGCTGCGGAGAATTACAAACCGGGGTTCAGATGAATCAGTTGCTGTTCCAAGGTTACTTCCAGGGGTTTCATGTGTCGGACTGTTTGACTTATTTTTCTTTGTAGTCATCACACAGAAGCGTGGGCTGGAATGATGATGATGTGCTTTATTAGCTCGGGCACCATGGGGAGGTCAAAGTTCAAGCGGAGCTACCACTCAGCTGGAACTGTTAGCACTTCAGTTCAAGGACGTGGAGCAGCTTGAACCTTCGTAGCTGCATGATGATGTTCAGTGTGTATCTATTCACAAAGAAACTGCGTTATTTCCTATCAAATGAAGCCTGACCCTTTGTTATAGGTGACTGATGTGAACGCTACACTGTTTATTTCAATGTTGTGCTTTACCGCCTGGTACATAGTGCAGCAATACATTCATCTTCTGGGTTTGGTGCTGCAGCCAAGCTATTTAAAGACCATCAATGTAAGATTTCTTTTCCTTTTTTATGGTATTGTAAGAATCTCCAAGAGGAGGAGCTCTGAAAGCTGCTACAGAGCTTCCCCAGCTGTATAAATATTTCACAGAAATAAGCAGGGGAAAAAGAGGAAGTTGGATGAATTTCCCCTAGAAATAAAATCAGATTTCGATATTTTTTGTTGGGGAGACTTGCAGGAAAGAGATGAAACAGTTGCAGAATTTAGTGCAGATTTTTTTAGACTATTTGTTAACATGTAGATCATGTTTGGGGGATTGTGCCAAAAATGCGTAAGAGTGTCCAAACAGAAAAATCTGTTTAAAGCGTTCACCCTGGAGTTTTATTTTGAAATCCACCACACGTACTCCCGCTTTGCTTTCTGGGATACTTGACGCCGCCTTCCCTCCGCTGTAGTCCACCTCTACAGCATGCAAATTACCGAACAACTCCAATATATCGCAGATTGGTTAACTACACAGAGCGCGCGTCGCGGCGCAAGAGCAGGGCACGGTGCGCGCTTTTGGTGATTCCAAGTGGACTGTACAAAAAAACAAAGATGACAGAGCAGCCTCGCTTTACGGTGTCTTGTTCCGCTGCCTCGAACCTGCAACTTAATCATAATTAATTCTGTGGAGGCTGTAAGGCAGAAGGAAGGAGGAGGGCTGCGCTCATCATCCCGGGACCGGAGTGAAACCTTCGCCGCGCATCGGAATAATTAGTGTGTGACAGCTGTGGAAAACCCACGAAAGACAGTTTGGACCCGAGAGGACGAGAGGGAGACGAGAAGAGGGGGGGATTGACGGAGCCTGTGAAGTTTTGTCGCCTTTTTTTTTTTTTAAGGGGAGCCTAAGAGAAACTGTTCTTCGATGCGTCGGTTCCCCGCATTTACTGATGGACTGAGTGCGGTCACATTTGGACTTGCCTTCTTCTTGTTATTTCACAAGTTATAGTCGGTAAGTCACCAAGCAGAGTCACTAATGATGTATTTGATTATTTTTGCAGTTATTGTTAATATTATTTTCACAATTCCACACCAGATTGGCTTAATAGAAGGTGTCATCTGCTGCTTCGGTGTCAAGGAATCCAGGTGTCCATTATGGGCAGGTTCCAACTGGCTAAAGTATGTTCCAGTGCGCCCCATCCCTCCACTTTGCCCCTCTCTCTTTTCTTTCTTTTACGCACTCCTCTACAGTGCGCTGTATACCCAGATGTGCGTAAATCAGCAGAAAGCGCAGGCTATTTATCACTTGCATGATTTTACGAGTGGAGAAATACCCCCATAAAAGTGCCCGGACTTGACAGTAGGAGGAAAAAAAGGGAACAGAGGAGGACCAGTGAGTTTTCCTGAGGGGGCTCCATTACCTCCAGCACACCTGGCTGCCTGCCACACGCAGTTACTGTATCCTCCAGCGCTGTGCTGCCTTATGGTAATCCGGACTGGTGTGCATATACAGTGTGCCTCTTGTTACCAACCAGAAAACTTTGCCTTAAGTGGGAGAATTTTTTCACTGGAATGGCATCTCTGCATGGGAACAGATTGTCATGGGTCATTATTCTTTAGGTTTGGCATTTGGCCACAGCTAAATATAGTGTGAATATTTATAATTACTGGTCACAGGTGTGTTTTAATGGGGACTGCGTCATGACTTCCAGCCAATCAGGAAGCATAATTTGGCTGCCACAGTTGATGCCATTAAGTGGAGTATACTGTAGAATGAATGTCCAGAGCATTTATGCCTAATTTCCTGAGTTTGTCCTGCAGGACTGCTCTTTTTCTACCCCTTCAATTAAGATGGTTCTATTTAAGTACAAGTTAATGAGGAAATGTCTAATTAGCTGGAATTGCAAAATTGAGCCTGGACCCCAATTTCTTGCTTGGGTGAATCAGTGGTTGATAATCGACTTCTTAAAGGTGCTGAACAGCATAAATGTATAGGCTGCTTGAGTCACATGAATAGCTGAAGATAAATTATTGATTTGTGGGTTCTGAAGACTTGTGTGGGCTATTATGCAAACTCAGGATGATTCACAAGTGGAGTTTTCTGCACCTCTGCAATGTATTGTTAAGAGGTCTGCATGTGAGGGTTTTCTCGGATCTCTTTTTGTGCAGCTTTGATGGATCATTGGCTCGGTACCAGCAATCGCAGAGCCACAGGAAAAACAACCAAAAAAACCCCAATCACCTGATGTTTACATGTTGGATATCAGGAGGTGCAGTGGTGCTACTGAGCAAATGGTTTGCGACGAAGGGGAAACAAAAGAGGTGTTTGGATTGTTGTCATGTGGATATGAGCCTGACAGGTGTTGAGGAGCAGCGTGCAGATTTAGCTCAGAGGGTAAAAAAGCTCCAGGCCGGAGGACGAGGCAAACTTAATTAACTATTTCCACACGGAGAAATCCTGCAGATGTATCGGGGAAGACAAAGCAGGCGGCACATGATACTGAATCATAAAAAAGAAAAAGGGCTGGAACAAGGGGCAAGGGAGTTGAACTATCTCTTGCCTCTTGAGTGGGTGGATGTCATAATTATCATTTCTCCAGGATTGCGGTGGAGGGCCGCGGGCGCTAGGCAGGATCTCTGCAGATATGTGGGTGTAGCAGTGTCGACCCTGCAGGGCAGGCCACATCACTTCCAATAGAGAGGAGGGGAAAAAAGGGACAAGTCCCACCGTAATTGGTGCCTGTGAACACTGCAGGAGATGCTGATAGACGGTCAGAGCGAGTGCATAAACAAGGATGAGGAGGCATGAAAACACACACTCTACGAGGCAATAGAGTGCGGAGGCTCTAATCTGCTATCCCATGTCAGGCTGAAATACAACAAACCCCCTTCGCTGGACGCAACAAGTCTGATGATTTCTCTATTTCAGCCCTCGAGCTAAAAAGCAGCCTGAGTTTAAGTGTTGGGAGATGCACGCAACTGTTGGTTGGTGACCTCCAAGTGAATGAAAGGAAGGGGAAGACAACTCTACCCTGCTGTTAAGCCAGGTTGTTGCTATTTTATGCTTCCTGCGCTGCAGTAATGGAGTGTAAATTAGCAGGTAGGGCTTTGCATATTGTGAAAAACACTCTCCGCAAAAAATGCTTTCTATGTAATTGTCAGGCTGTGTTTCTCGACTTTTTTTCTTGCTGTTGTCCAGGAGTGTGTTATTTCAAACACCTGGAATCGGCTCTTTCACTCAAAGCAGTTCTTGCTATGAGCCTCCCTGTCAAGACGAATATAGTAGGTGGGAGCTGCAGGCCAGTGGATTTCTTATTGGAGTCTGTAGAGTCAATAGACTGCTCGCAGTGTTTTGTTTTTTTTTTTCTTCTGGAAGCACTGGTGCTTCTTACTTTAAAATTCCAGGGCCCTCAATCCAAACGCAGGAGCTACACTGAAAGCCATTTTTTGCGAATGAAACTTAGATTTTACAGAAAAATGAACTCACACAGCAGCATGGTTTTGTGTTTCTCTTTCTTCCATGACAAGTGCTGAGTCCTTCTATCTAGGTTCCTGAACGCCTCATGAATATTGTGTGGGGGGGGGGTAAAAAGCACATAGAATATGATGGGCCTGTTGTTCGCGTTCAGACGAAATGCTCAGTGGGCATATTATTTAGGACGATAAACACCCCGCTCCCTTTTGTTTGAAATGCAACACTCCCCTCTGTTTGCACCGATGTCACGTGTCGCACATCTCTCATGCCAGACGTGCGGCGTTGCTGTGTGTAAATGTGTTCTAATCTTCCCTTGCTGTTCTGATTCCAAGCATTTTAAGGTGACTGGCAGTAATCCATCTCCAAAAACAAATATGGAATTAAGGGTGTTGGTTGTTTTTTCTTCTTTATAATTCGACTTTGAAGCTTTTTGTTCCCGTAACAGGTTTTAGCAGGAGCTTAGAATGCTGTCCGGCTTCTTTAACTGCCCGCTGTGGCAGTCCTACTTAATTGGTCTTGAAAGGTCTTGTTCAGTTGGACGTGCAGGTCAGCTCAAGTGTGTGTAGTTGTTAAGTCATCAGACACTCAATTAACTCAGCCACGGTGCCTTATCTTGGGGAAAAAAAGGGAACTGTACAGGCGGAAAACAAGACACCTCAAACTAAATCTGCATCAAAGTTGCTTTTTTAAGAGGCCAGACGTGACTTTAATGTAAAAATATCACCCGTTTCAAGTCCTTAGGTTTGCCTTGCAACTCACACATTTTTACCACCATCACAGCAAAAGCCGACATCTATCAGTCTTTTCATGCTCCAGTCCAATCAATCCAGCAGCTCTGCCTCTTGTTTGAGTGCCGTGTCGAACACCGGGACCTCCAATGAGTCTTGTTATTTCCATCGGCGGCCGGACTGGATTTCCTCAAGGCAAATTTGCATCCATCTGCTCGAGAGTGTCAGAGGGGTGGAGTTGTTCGTCCGACTGGCTCTGCATCGTAAAGCAACTTAAACTGATCCCCCCGCTATGACACGGAAATGAATTATGGAAGTGTCTAGTGAATAAATAGGAAAGGAGGGCAGAGCGGTGGGAGAATGGAGAAGGTGCACATGATCCAACCAGTGATTTTCTGTCGGAGTTAAAACTTGCCCGCACACGTTCCCCCCCCAAACAGTCGGAGATAGTCCGTGACTTGGTGCCAATCTTCTGTCCTGTTCCTACTTTTATTTTCTTTAACACAGCACCTAAGGGAAATCTGGAGATGCTCAGTTAAAGTTAATCCACAGGGATCAACGCTGGGCCACCGATCATTCTCATGGACATGCATGGGCTTACACCTACATGCCAACAAATACGCAGCCATTTATGAGAGTAATAGAGAAGATGATGGCAGTGCAGTCATTAGTATACAGATGCAATTACATATGCTGAGTAGGAATTGTATCAAAAATAATTTTTTAGGGGTGTTCTTGACTAATCGTCACTTGAAAGATATCATTCAGCTGTTGCTAATGATTCCAACCACTGGCAGATGTGGCCATAAAAAACAGCTTCTAGGAGTTTCTCCCATTAGTAAACGCAGCGGGGTTCTGCCGGAGAACCGAAAGCATACAGTGTTGTGCAGTTTAGCATCTGGCCATTTAAGAATGTCACAAGGAAGTAGCACGTGCATGGGATTGCAATTTGACATGAAACAGATGAGATGAGTGGTTCAAGCAGAAGGTGCAAAAGTAGCACCGACAGTCGATTTTCATCTGAGCTGATGCACAAATTATTTCAGTTCGAGATGTTTTCCCAGAGTCGTTCACCAAATAATGACATGTTTTGAACATCACATAGGCTAAGCTGTGATTATCTCCTCCGTCTTGTTGCATGGACACTACAGAATGTTCTAGGTGGTGCCCTTTATTCTTTTGTTTATCCCTCGCGAGCAGGTCTGTCTACCTGTAATATTGTGGCTCCACTCAGACTGAAGTTTTTGGATCAGATGGCACATCTACACCTATTTATGGAGTGAATCATAAGACTGTCATTGCCATTCCCCCGTGGCCTTTTCTTTTCTTTTCTCTCTGTCTACTGAGGGCGGTTGTTTCTTTTTAAACGGGCAATTGAAACGGCAGAAAGACTGCGAAGATAATCACGTCGAACATCCTCATTTCACTTGCTCGACGACTAATGAACTCAACTTCACAGAAGTAATTACTGTGTTAGTATGACAATGGTTGTTGTGCAACAATCTGGATCAAAACCCGACTAGATTTGGCCTTTTTTTCTGTTTGCTCTGCTTTGCTTGTGATTCGCCAGCTGCCTCTGGATTGAGTATTCTGCACAAATTTATCTACAGTTTGCCAGTCCTGCTGGTGACTCACTCCTGAATAGAAAGTGTCCCTTTTTTAAAGTGACAGTAATGTGCAAGAGAAACATACATCTGTGTGATGCAGATGGGTCTCTCCCCCCCCCCCACCACAAAACATACCTTGATGCCGCTATACACTGGTGTAATGTGCCTGCTCATTTCTGGAGAACTAATTACTGCGCATTAGTTAAACAGACCATTTGAAATGCAAGCCTGCTAAATCACGCTTGCCAGGGGAGCCGAGCCACCCCCCTTCCACCCCCCTCCTCCCAACGAAGCCTTTGTGCTTCTATTATTAGTTCTATCATGCATATGTTCTCTATCAGAAATTAAAGCCCACCAGCAGAGCAACTGTAAGCGAGGAGGCGATGCAGCACACAATGTAAGAGGAACTGTACTTGCATTGGCCTTATATGTAGTTTCTCCTCGCTGCTGACATCTCCCCCATATGATCAGCTGCCAGCTGTTAAAGCTGCTGCATGACACGAGGAAGCGCACAGCTGATCAGATTTTATAACAGGCCACTGATGATGTCTCTAAAGATGCAATCCTTGTAGCAGCCAGCAGAGCATGGGGCTTGAGCCTCGCTCCTCTGATCACTAAGGCTTGTGTGCTTGCAACACAGCCAAAAGGATCTTTGTTTCAGCACGGTGGAGCAGTCGGTGGAAGAAACACTGCAGACTATCCAGGAGGGAGATTGTAGGGGTTGAATTAACAGATGCTTATGCATAAAAAAGGTACAGGGAAACCTCATCCTATACGTAAAAAACATGTATTGCATTCGGTTTTGTGGATCCTTGTTTTGTTGGTGCAGATTGCATTTCCATTTCAGGTTTTACACATGTAGCTGCTGCACCAGTATATTAAGCATTATTTATATGACTCTGTCAGCGAACCTCAGACTTGAGTGAATTAAATTTTACTCTTTCAACCTCCCTGTTGTCAAGATCCATTAATCACCATGACTGCAGGTAGCCTGGCGATGAGGAGTGACTAAGGTCATAAAATGCTAAGAACTGAGGTGACTCTAGAGCTTTTTAAAGCATTAAAAACCAGAGAACATTCGGGAATATCCACAAGATATCTACATGTCGTGTTTAAAACACAAATACGGAGTGACTTTTATCAGTCTTGACGGAGTTGGGAGAATGGCTCGATCTGTCGGGTGCCACTAGGGATAACAAGCCTTTCATACTTGTACATCAAGTTGCCTCACGCTACAGGAAAAGGAATTAGGCTTCTGCCTTATGGGCTGTTTGTGGCTCTAGCATGCTTTACTTACCCTGACAGTGACGAGGACAGAACATGACTACAGCTGTGTTCATTTTATCTAAAAATAATATCCTAAACTGTCATGTGGGCCGTGTGCACGCTACTCGGTACAGTTCAAATCCAGGTTCGCGCCATTGTTGTCATCTACAGTATCTGTATCGTGTTTGTGAGTCGATTCGTTGGAGAGTATGACAAATGTATAGATGATAAAAATAAGTGGTGCTGCAGAGCTGTGGCCGTCAGGTGCATGAAGCGTGCAAAATCAATGGCAGGCAAGGGCGTATGTGCTTCTCAGGGAAGACGACATGCTCAGTGTGAACCCTTGGTTTGTGTAGCTTTGTTTTCTAGAAGTCTGAAAGTCAAAATGTCAGTGGCCCAGTTCCAGAAAATAAACCAAATTCAGTGTCAATACAGTCTCAATTTCTGGCATTGCATGCTGTGAGTGGAACGTTTATGCAGCTCCATTGCTTATTCTCACAACGCAGACCAAGTCGTGACAGTTAATGGAACGCATTGAGCTTAATTATCCCCGCTGGTGGACGGCCAAGATGAAAATAAAATGAAACCAAGTAGAAAAAGAGTATTCAAGCACACGAGGTGATTCTGATAATGGAGAGCGGTGGAGCCAGGGTGGTGAACCCAACATCGTCCGTGAGCAAAACACTGAATTATTGACATTTGCAGGACTCCAATGTGTTGAATCCGACCTCTGACCTTTTCGGAGTGTAAAAGTTGGATTCGAGCACATCATTACGATGCTGTGCTGGCTTGTTTTGCCAACTTGTGCGACACTCTGGAGCCCAATTGATTGGGTATTAATGAGCACCATGTCCCAAGGAGTTTTATTTTGCAGACTGATAATCAGCGAATATGGAATCAATATGCAAAGACAACAGTGATCTGTGTGGCGTCTGTGTGTGTTTGCTAGAGCCTCTTCTATGATATTATGGAGGACTGCACTGCACTGCACTGGAACAATACAATTTATACTTGGCTAAATAAAGATCGAGCACGCCGTTTATGGGTTTATAAGTGGACAAAGCCTAATGTGTATGTTATTGTGGCTGCAGAAGGGCTCAGCGCGTGATAAATATTCCTTCATCAAATTCTTGCCCTTCTCAGCTCTGCACCACTTTTTTTTCCCCCCACATCTCATTTGATGTTGGACAATGAGCTGGCTTCACTCGCATGCACGAGGAGAGATCGCATAGGGCTTCAGCACATCTCTAATTGAATTGTCTGAACAGCAAGAAATGCGCATTTGAATCTGTCAAAAAAAAAAAAAAAGACTGCCACCGGAAGAGCGTTTTCATCTCCTGCACTCGTCACACTGAGTCCCATGCAACATTGATTGCCTGAAAAAAATGGATCACTTTAGAGAAGTCTGTTTGAAATACAGAAGAAGGAGCGCGTCAGGCTGTTGCCTTTTCCATATCTGCCCTCAACGGCGTTATCTTTCGGCGTGCGATAACATCTGTTAATAGACTTTGTTTCATTTCATATTGCCCTCTGAGCCACCAGGGTCATGGAGGGGAGTGTAGCGGGACCACCACCAGACTCCCGAACAAGCAAATGTAGATAAATAATGAAAAAGGAAATGGCCGAAGATGCCGTTTGAGGCGCCAGGCTTTGGAGGGTGTTATCTCTGTCTAAACAATACATATTTAATAGGTTTGACAAATTAGATTTTTTTGTGTTTCATTATATTTTTACCACATTATCTTCCATTGATAAACATGGGTAGTTGGAGCTCAACCACGTCTCCCAATTTTCTGTGGATTATTGTTTGGAGATGGAATTTTCATGGCATGCTGTGATGTCTGGAAGACTTTACAAAGACTGTAAGCTTTGCCAAGGTGTGGCGTCACATTTTTATATTTCCATATATTCCTTTGAAATTTATGTTATTTCAGATACAAACTTGGAAAGACAGAGCTATTTGACCACTATTATGTCCTTTTTAGGCTACCTGAAAGTCACTGCTTCCCATTTTGAGGAATAGCCTTTGACGACGCTAATGAACGTATGCAAATGCCGGTTTTGTAAATGATCTGTAATGAGTTCCTCGTCATTCTGAAGGATTGTTCAATGGCGGGTCTCCCTGTTGTTGTTGTACTACTGTGCAGGCCGGCTTAGAGCACCTGATTTCCCTGGAGGAAAGAACATGCAACTAATTATTCTGGTGTATTCTGTCTGATGTTGTGGTGATTCCCTGTAGAAATCAGTTAAGGAGGGCATTGAAAGATGATTAGTGCATTTATGCGCTTTTATTGAACTCTATAGGTAGAATACCAGTTATACTTATGGGGTTTTTCTTCTTTTTTTTCGGTTTGTTTGATGTTTAGGCTCTCGGCTTCTGTAGAATTCTCTCTAATATTTCAAATCTGTTGAGTAAGGAGTGTAAGTTTAGATCAGTACTGGCTGCAAAGTTTAGGGTGACCTTGGGCTGCATGCCAGAATACCTCAAAGATGCTGTTGACTTCATCAATAATTTTGACTTTAAGCAACAGCACAAAAGTGGATTGAGGCAAAAAAAATGTGAGAAGACAAGCAAGAAGAAGCTAGTTAGAACTTCAGAGAAAACTCCAAATTTATTTGTAAAATATTTTGACTGAATTTGATTAATTTCACATTTTCAGTTTCAGTTTTTTTATTTTTTACCCTCAAACCAACAAGTGGGAAGCCATTCGAAGGGTTTATTATCTCCAGACAGCCATGACATTTGGTGAAAAGACTAGTTTCCAGCGTATCAAAATGATGAAACTTCTCTAACGGAAGACAAAGTTTTAATCATTGGCCCTTGAAAATTGGCATTGGCATTGTGGCCCCAGAAAGTTCCAATACGTGTTCATTTATAGATGTATTCACATTTCCTGCTGAAAGTGCAGTTTTTGGTCGACATTTCACCAACTTTAGAGGTCTGGAAAATCAGGAGGAATTAATGTGTGGCAAGTGTGGGAATACAAGGTTTCAGTTTTTTGCTATGTTGAGTTGAGACCCATCCTAAATGACTTAATATTGTTCAAAATGATTCCAAATTTGTCCTAAATGACTTGAAACTTGCACAAAATTACTCAAAATAGCGTCTTCTCGAGGTTCTTGGGTAACATTCGTGTTGTGTCAGGCTGGTTATAAAGTCATCCGAGTCCACTAATCTTGTATTTATAGGCAGACTGCAGCAAGTATTTGATGAATTTTGTTTCACCTTCAGTCCACATTCCTGAACACCTTAATGTCACATAACCTGCCTTAGGGCACATTCAGCCACAAACACCTCCTGAAATTGTGCCATGTGTTGTATTAAGCTGATAGGAACTATTTCCTGGATTTAAAAATAGGGCCGGGAAGCATTTCTCGATTCATAGTGAGTCAGAGGTTTCGCTCTCTGACGAACACAGGCAGTGTTGGCTGAACTGGGCTTGCCCAGTCTTGCTATATTGAAGCTCTCCAGATGCTAATCGGCTTCGTTAACAAGAACAGCTGTCATCTTCCTCACGTCGGAGCGCTTTGAAGAATTCTCTTAGTTAACAGCGAATATCTAGTTGATCCTTGATCTGGGGGAAGATGTCTACACTTCACCGCCAGGCCTCCCTCCCTCCCTCCCACCCACCCCTGAGAGGGATCCAGCCTTTGATCCATTGTGATTTTAGTCAGCTTAATGTAATGGCTTTAGATGCGGTGCTGAGGCTGCTCATCATTAAAATCACATTTCAGCGTTTCTCTTGTCATTCAACATAAATCCTGCTTACAGTGATGTTGGACGAGCTCGCTCGAACTGCTGCGTTCAATGGTACTCTGTGTGCCCCTACACATGTTTTGGCTTAGAGGGTAGTTTGACAACAGCGGGATAACACAGTGAGATTACTCGTAAAAGAAAGCAGATTGATGAATATAGGCTTGTTTTGTGGTCATCTCACTTACAGTCCAGTCTCATGTGGGTTAACCGGTTTCGCAGTAAAGACACGGCCATTTATTTTTCATTCTGTGCGGAGAATGGCTGTTGTAAATGTTGCTTTGACATGGACTGAACTGACTCTTGCATCTCCATGACTCACAGTGACTAAGTCTTTGTTCAGATCAGTCTACATGTAAAGGGCAGAGAAATCAGTCAAATGAGAGTCATTTTTCCAAAATGTACCATTATCCTGCTGTGAGTCACTGGCAAGAAACGCTGTCCTACCGTCATTGCTCACTCTGTGAAATGTATTTACTCAAAATGGTAAAACGCGGCGTCGGGATAGATTCTGAAGACTGTTTTATAAGGATTATGAGGGTTCCCATTAGCTGTGGGAAACGAAACTAAAATCCATTAAATAAAGACCACATAGGGATAAAACATTCAGAAAGACATGAACCCATCATACCGATAACTATGAAAATCCATTTAAAACTGAGTATTATTAACAGAATGGATGGTGTGTAGCATGTAAGCCACAGTTACATATTGTTCATGCATGTTCACTATGTAGAGACAACCCTGCACTACACTACACTTCTCTTCAGGCATACAATGAATTCATGCAAGTTCGTTGTGTTCCAATACATGAACGTTGTTTGTTTAATGTGCTAAGGTGTAAAATTAGGACTAAATGCCATGTATTAGTCTTTGGACAATGCATATGATTGTGTGAATTCCTACTCGTGACTCGTGTCAAACAAGTACACTTAACGCTCTTCTTTGTCCTCCCCACCCCTTCTGTCCATGCCTCTATCCTTTCTTTCACAGATATCGCCGAACGAAATGCTGCCCTGTATCATTTTCATCAGCTTGTTTCTCACCGCGGCCCGATCCCAAGATATCCATCCCTCACAGGCATCATCCTCGATTAGCGAATCTTGTGACTCCCTGTGCTCCTGCGAGGGTAAAGACGGCATCCTTCATCTTAACTGCGAGCAGAGAAACATCAGCAAAATCTCCCAAATCAAAGTCCCGTCAGGTGTGCCCTTCCACCTGAACCTTTACAAAAATGACTTGGTTGAGCTCCGTGCCGAGGAAATGGAAGGGCTTAAGAATGCCCTTTCGCTGCACATCGGGGGTAATAGCATACAAGAGCTGGAGCCAGGGGTCTTTAGCACTCTGAGTTCACTGAAAAAACTCCACATAAATAGCAATTTCCTCGTCACTCTGAAAGAGGACACTTTTCAAGGCCTGGTGAATCTGGAGTTTCTCCAAGCTGACACAAATTTCATCCGGGTCATTGAACCGGGGGCCTTCAACAAACTGATCCGCCTCAAGGTCCTCATCCTCAACGATAATTCCATCGAGTTTTTGCCCAGCAACATTTTCCGCTTTGTGCCCCTCACTCACCTGGACTTACGTGGCAACAAGCTCCAGACTCTGCCCTATGTGGGGTTTTTGGAGCACATCGGACGGATTATGGAACTTCTCCTGGAAGACAACGAGTGGGTCTGTGACTGCGATATCCTGCATTTAAAAATCTGGATGGAGAACATGAGGGCGCAGTCGGCGATCGGGGATGTGATTTGCAGCACACCGCAGCACCTTAAGGGAACCATTCTGGCTAAGGTCAAGCGGGACGTTCTCTGCCCGTCCCATGCAGATATTAACCTGGAGGAGCCGTCAAAGTCACTGGATATGGTTGTTACTCCCTCATCCAAAGTGTCTCAGATTCCCAAGCTGATTAACGCCAAAGATGACGCCAGGGCACCGACTCCATCTCACATTCCCGGCAGCCCCTGTGTGGAGCACTGTTCTTGTCACAATCACCCTGTGGCTGGGTTTTTGATGCATTGTCAGGACAGAGGAATTCAAAAGGTATCGGATATCGGCATACTTCAGCAAAGCCCCACTAAACTGGTAATGACAGGAAATATGATTCAGAAACTCTTGAAGTATGATTTTGTCACATATGATAGTTTAGAGCTGCTCAACTTGGCCAACAACAGAATTGATTACATTGATCATGAAACTTTTCTGAGCCTGAGCAGCTTGAAAAAACTGTACTTGAACGGCAACCGGATTGAAAAACTCTTCTCCACAATGTTTGTGGGCCTCCACAACCTTGAATACCTGTATCTGGAATACAACCTTATCAAAGAGATTGCTCCAGGCACATTTAATCCCCTGCCAAACCTGAAGCTGTTGTCATTAAATAACAACCTGCTCAGCTCTCTTCCAGCACAGATATTTCGCAATGTGCCCCTCACCAAATTAAACCTGAGGAAAAATCTGCTTATGCACCTGCCAGTGAGCAACGTGCTTGATCAACTCGACTCACTAGAGCAGATTTATTTAGAGGACAACCCCTGGGACTGCAGCTGTGACTTGCTCAGCCTCAAACAATGGGTGGAGAAACTCAGAAAGGACACAGTGGTGGGCTCCATTTTGTGTCACACCCCGAAGAAAGCGATGCAGACTGAGCTAAGAAGTCTCCATCATGAGATGCTATGCCCCGGTTTAGGGACCTACTACCCTTTGCCCCCAGGTGGGGAGGAGAGTGTGACTGCCACACTGGGGCCCGACGATGGTAAGAGGAATTTGTTCAGCTCCCTCACAAAAGAGATCCCGCTCTCTGTGCTCATCTTGAGCCTTCTTATTTTCGTCCTCATGATTATTTTCTGCTCAGCCGGCCTGGTGGTGTTCGTGGTGCACCGGCGGCGGCGAAGGGCAAAGAAAAAGACGGCAGAGGAGCAGCCCCGAGAAAGCACCAGTGGCAGCTCGCCCATTCACCTGCACTACAGCATGTACGGGCAGAAAACCACACACCACACTCTGACACAAAGAACAGGGTCAGCCACCCTGTATGAGGAGAGATCACACAGTCCTATTGTGCAGATCTGTCGCAACCCAACCTACTGCTCCCAGCACAAGGAGCATGACGCAGATATGGATTATAGCCTCAACGATCCCAACACCAAGCACCACGTCTGCCGGAGTATCATGGAGAAGGAGAACACATCCCCTCTCACGGGGAACCCAAGCTCCAAGTTCCGACCCATGACCGGAGAGTGTCCCGCGGAGTTCGTCACTCTCGGGAATCCCAACTCCCTGTACAGGAACATTCTGGAGAGAGAGAAGGAGCTGCAGCAGCTCGGAATAACGGAGTACCTTAGGAAAAACATGCCCCAACTTCAGTCCGCTGTGGACATGCAGGTCCCGGGGCACCAGGAGGAATTGAAGCTAATGGAGACAATTATGTACTCGAGACCGCGAAAGGTCATGCTCGAGCAAACTAAGAATGAGTACTTTGAACTCAAAGCTAACCTGCATACTGAGCCAGACTACCTGGAGGTTCTGGAGCATCAAACTGCATTTAACTGAGCTTAAGCAGAAAAAAAAGAGACAACTATCTATATCACGTTTGAGCCAAGTGCCTTGTCCTGTTTGCCCTCTTGTACTTTCCACAGTGTGAAATATATAGATATATATATAGAAATATATCATGGGCACATCTCTTTAAGTTCAGTTGTAGCACAGAATGTAACTGGTTTATTCTTTTTGTTGTTGTCGTTACCTTTCATCTGTTGACAGCCATGTTATGTAGCTGGTGAAAGGTGTGTATACTGTCTGTTGGGCCAAATGTAACTTCCAGAAGCTACACAGTCCGTTGAGCAGGCCCGAGTCGAAACTCCCTCTCTTTGCAATCAGCTTTTATGATTGATTGCATTTCCATGGTGTTACTGCAGCCAAATGAATCGATCCACACAGCACACACACAACCACCCCCACTCCCACCACCCACTCTGACATCCTTACAGAATGGAGCAGATGTCTGGAAAGAAGTGAGTGAATTTCAATCACCACTTGACCCAGAATTGCTGTTTAATCAGTCTATCCTGACTCGGGGTATGACCTGATTACGCCCTCTGTCAACATCAGCCAGCTGGAGTGCTGTACCCAGAATGCTCATTGTGCTGTAGAGTCAGCAAATTGCCAACTGTCCATCGGGAAAAAAACACAGTGATACGACGACAGCAGTGGAGCCACACTCCTGTCAGCTGATTGATCCAGTTGCAGTCATAGGGACTTTATTTATTTTTATACCCTCTGGGGATAAAAGATCTCTTTATTCTTGCAGTCAGTAAGTAGAGCACTTCAAGTACAGTATATACACAAGTGTAATCTTGTAAAAAAAAAAACATAAAATAAATGCATTGCACTAATCAAATGCCATAAGATGGTGCATGACAATCAACAGAGTCCTGCTGAAACTTTTTTTTTTTTTTAATTTTTGCCAGAAGAAATGAGCCACTAATGTGTGTGATCAGTTAGTGTGTGTGTTTGTGTGAGCGTATGCGTCAATGCCACCAGTTTCTGTTTCATACAACAGCATTCAGGAACATTGCTCCTTTCCTCGTGCTGGCATCGTCAGAACTGATCCGGGAGATATTAACCTTGTTAGCACATTAACGGTGACTGACGATCATCCAAAAGCTCCTGACAACTCCGGCCAACTTTTTTTCCTCGGCTAACGCAGCGGACGGTTGGCAAATGACTTCTGCAACATGGACGACCCGTTCAGGATTTGTACTACACACACACACACGCGTTCATACTCCTGGAGAATTTTTTCGAACAGTCCATGTAAGCACACACTCTGTAGCTTTTCTACTCAACTAGATTTAATTATTTATTCTGTATATTTTGTATATACTTATGTTCCATTATATCTTTTGGTTTTGTGTGCCTTCAGTGCTGTACAGAATATAAACAAAAGTTGTAACTGAAACAGGAAATAAAGAATTGCAATATTGCAGAAAGTTAGAATTGATGGTTCACTCATGCACAATATATATAGAGGGAGCTTCATATCTTGCAAGGATTTCTACCTTCTGCTCCTCTGCAGTGCAAAATCTCTCCACTAATTGACACACCAGGCACCAGGACTGCTAAAGAATGGCATTTTCTCTCAATGTGTTATCAGTCCACCACAGTGCACATATGTATGTGCATGGATGTACTTGTGTAAACAACATTTGGTTCCCTTCCTGCTGTGTGAATAATTTAGCCCCCCACGATGGCTCAAACCTAGTCCTTAATCACACAACAGTGGCTGCAGGGTTTTTTTTCTTCTCCGCCAGCCATGCTTTTCTGCATGACTTTCATTTACTCATTCTCTCTGGGGAAAACAGTGGACCCCTCTCTAATTCTTCCATTTTCTATCATAATTGATGGATCTGATGTTTCCTTTGTAAGAATGCACGCGTAACCTCGCAGCACGTGGGCTGGCGTGCGGCGTCCAAACACAGCTACCCCACCAACGTGACTAAATGTTTATAGATTTGTGTGCGCACAAATCTTCTAAAGTATGCATGCAAAGTCGGGAGAGGCGAAAGATGCCAGCGCACACATATACCCACACACACAGCGGGGAAGACAAATTACCTTCTGCAGCTTGATCCTGCGAGACTCGTAAGCAATCCGCCCCTCCAAAGGTGAGACATTAGCAAAGTGCATAACTGTGTTCCGAGAGATTCTATACTTCTGGGGCCGACTTCAAATAAATGGATCTGCTTGTGAAATAGAGCTCACTGAGGTACCCATCATGCAACTGCACTGTTGAATACATTTAATAAGATGAGTAAACAACCACAAGTCAAAGCGGAGATAATGAAGTATACACAGGCACCTTATTATGTTGTGGTTCCAGCCATTAAAATCAAACAACTTGAACTGGGATTTAGAATATTTAAGTCTTGTGTGTCAAAAACTTTCTGATTTCTATGTCACCACAGTCCTGTATACATAACGCAGCATCTTCCTTATATTACCTTGTATTACAGGTTCCTCACACTCCGTAGGTGATGTGAGGTTTTTGCTGCACTTTGCTGCATAAATTTGCACAATAATGATGCAAATGCTGGTACATTAGGGCTAAGTACCTCTTGTTGGATATAAGCTAACCTAATGACTATGAATGTTTAGAGGAAACTCTTGCAAAGTGACGCTCGACTGTAATCATATGTAATGCGGTTATGCAGAAACCTGAACAATGGGCCCAGATGTGGAACGGGAACCAGCGGCGAAAGCGAGACATTGTTTACACTCTTACAAGCACACATAAGCTCGGCTCACGGAGCCAAACAAACTCCGACCCACACAATGCACCGGTAACCAGCTGTGACGACAATCCATATCGAGCGCTGCCTATGTTTGCTTTGCATCGCATCCAGAACAGAATCTCGTGACCTCACATGTAATCGCATAGTCCTGGCGGTAACCTCTGTTTCCACTTGAACACTAGAAAAACGACAGAAAATGCAAAAATAATGTGTCCGATGCGCCAAATAACGCGGTATATAATTGCAGTATTAGTATCTGTGCACCCCTCCATTAATACTGGAATCCACTGGAGTGTCCACTGTCTCATTTGTACCACCGCAGATGATATATTAGCTTTATTAGCAAAAACGCTTTCAAACGGAGCTCTGAGAAAATCTATATCATCTCACCCAGTTATTATTTATAAAACGCTCTCTGTGTTACATCTTCCCTCCAGCCACAAGTCATTAATATTCATATCTGCGAGCACAACAACGGAACGTCTCCTCTGGCCAACGATATCGACCGCTCCTTTGCATCCGAGACACTTTCTTTGTAGTAAGCAGAACTCAATTAAGGCCCCGCACATTGCTGTATTCGTTCTGCAGCGCTTCCTCGCTTTTAATTCACACTGACATTTAATGAACAGTGAGCGGCAGAAAGGCGGCACAAAAGCACGGTGGGGTGTAATCGCCGGAGGCCCGGTGGGGTTAAAGAGTTGGAAAGATGTAGATGAGAGGTGAAACTAGCTACAGGCTGCATGGAAGGACTTTTACACGAGTACAAGTATAATTTAGAGTTACTTCATATGAGTGTGTTCATATTTGTTGCTTTATACATCTCCTCTACTCAAATTGAGGCAAATATTGCACTTTTTACTCCACTCCATATATATATAATAACTTCAGCTACTTTGCAGATTCACTTTTATATTCCAAAATATGATCAGCAAATAATTTCTCATGTCATACTATAGGTCAAGATGAAATTCCACAAGCAGCAGATGAAGTAAATGGAGGAGTTAAATCACCTTTACCAGCTCCAACAACAGAAATTAGCACTCAGTTTTATGTTTTATTCTGAAATATGCCATTTTGCATAAAGAGTGCTTTTGACTTTGTTCCTTTATGTCTGTTTTGATGCTCATACTTCAACACTTTAATCTCAGTTTAAATTCAAAAGCCTCACTTCGCTTTGAAACCGAGTATTTTTCCACTGTGCTGGTGCCACTTCTAACTTCACCTCAAGTACTGGAGTTGAGTTCGTCTTTATTCTCTGTTCTCTCTGCTACAGAAAAGACATTATTTAGGAGTCACAATGCTACAATGAAGACACATGCACTCAAGTGTCAAAACTGAAATGCCTCGACAGAAATAAAGGGAGCTGCTCTTAGCTTTACATAACCTCATGAATGGGTCACAATTATCACATTAAAGTAGATGTGAAAAGTTGGTAATAAAGTTTAATGATCAAAACGCAAAGGATTTCTCATAAAGTCTGATAGTACAACAATCTAGAAACTATGCATGTTTTCATGCACCAATTTCAAGAGAGTTTTTTTTTGCGGTTTAGCTTCTCTTTGGCTAATTAAAAGCAAACATCCTAAAAAAAACACGTAGGTGTTTATTCTGGTGTATTTTGCCAATTTGGAATGTATGCAAATCGGTGCGTGTTCAGTTATATAGTATCTCAATTTCATAGTTAAACATGAACATTACAGAAAACCTGCAATACAAAAGATACTTATCTTAATGTAAGTAGTCAAAAGGGGAAGTTACATAATATATTTTTTAACATGGATATTTACAATATGTGAAACGTGTTTTTTTTCTCATAATCTGAGCCAGAAATCTCCACTTCATGACCCCATACAGACACCAAACTCTCCAGTTGTATTCCTATCTATATTCTGAAGGTTTTTACAGAAGAGTTTGTTCATGTAACATTCATAGCCTGTTTTATATAACATTTTATTCCTAAAAATGTGGTGAAAATCAATGTTCTCTGGGTGTTGACCGTGTTTTTGGAGTCATGGAGTGATAAAAAAGAAGGCTCCCAAACCTCCTCTGTAAAAACCTTTGGCTCTAAGATGTCAGCAAAACAAAAAGAGAATCCAGTTTTTGGACTTCTCTTGTAGAAATGTAAGCAAATTTGCATGTCTTAATCAGATAATGCATCATTTGCATATTTAAACATACAGTTTTCATGATATCTTTGTTTCACCTCTATGTGCCGAGCTTTGGGAGCTGAATTCAGGCCAACAAGCCTCCTTTGTGCACTGGCATGAGTACATTTTGAAATTTTCAACAGGATTTAATTTCATCAGTGGTTCCTAACCAAGGTTTTTAGGTGAGGTAATTGCATGAAACACCTCCGCGGTGCCACTACAAGTTGACACGAGGTGCATTAAAATTCGCCCCGTGACGTCTCCATCATTTGGTCCGAGTCCACATGTGGTCACTTTAATTGATGGGGTGTGATTTAGAATGGAGTGCACGTCCATCGATCCATCCAACCATCCTTTTTATGCTTTTTTTTGCAGTGCAGGGTCATGATGGGGGTGCTGGAGCCTATCCCAGCATGCACTTGGGCGATGGACGTGTGTGAAATGCTCATGTTTATGCAAAGCGATTGGGAGCAGGAGGACTTGTCCATTAAAGTGCCAATTGAAGCTGTAATCGCTGCCAGGTGATCCATTAGATGTTTCAATATCGTTCAATAATCTGTATTCGATAATCTTTGGCGCAGTTAACGGAGCTATTTAAATCTCTTATTCTGGGATTTTTTTTTTTAAAAGAATCAAAGGGCGCGTATTAAAGACGGTTACCTCACATCAAGTGTCCACATGCTGTGTATTCTGGAGACACAGCCGTGAATGAAGTGCCATTATAAGGGGTGACTTTGTCTCTGAGCACAGCCCCACTTCCTGACTGAACTGTAGTCTGTTGCAGAGCTTTACCCTGGGGGCGATCTTATGATGCAGCCTGCCAAGCCGAGCAGCTTGCGATGAAGCCACGGACACTGAACCCCTATCCTGTTGTTCGCTTGGCACCCGCTTTAAACACCAAGCCGGTGACCCAATTTCGAATCCCGAACATCAGAAGTATTTAGTCATGGGATGTATTGTATTGGATCTTTTTGTTGCGGGCGTCCTCTCAGGTGTGAGGGATAAAAACTGCATGAAAAGGAGAAAAATCCCCCAAACCGAACCCTAAATCTGTCCACTGACAATTTACTTTTGTTGTTTGTTTGTTGCAGACAGTGTTGCATTTCTCTGAGGTGTTGCTGCTGAGTCACTTTCTTCCAGATGATGTGATTTTGTTGTGCAGAATCAAGTTTCTAGCCTCAAGAACCCACAATGCAATGCACAATCAAAAGACAATGAGCTTAAAATGCTTTCCTTCTCCTTAAGACGGGGGGGAAAAAGTCCTAGAACCTTGTCTAACTGCGACCATGACATGCAAATGTCACGGATGAAAGTTCAAACCTGCTCTCTGGCATCCTGGGAAAATGTTGTCACAACCTGGAATAGCAGCCAAGAAAAGGCAGAGTGAGAATAAGTGGGGTGCCCAAAACAAATAAACTGCAGCACTACATCATTAAACAGCTCCTGGAATGTGCGACACACACAAGTATCTGAAATGGAGTTTCTTCTTTTTCATGGATTGTGTGCAGTTTTTTTTTTTTTTTTTTTTTTTTTACCAGGTATCACTCTAGCGGTATTGCAGAAGTGGATGGGAGTTATAGCGGAAAATGAACAGCCTAAGTGAGATCATGACCAACGGATTGATTAAACGGTGGGACGAGAACCAAAATAGATGGCGCTTTTATGAATAACATTGATTTGCTCCGTTCTCTTGAAGGAACCTCTTTCATCTTAAATCAACTGGGAAACATTTAGTCTTTCATGAAGTACAGTACATCCAATTAGGAGTTATTATCTCATATTGATTAACCTTATAAAATGCTTACGGGTCATAAGAAAGGAAGAACATTCCATTAGGGAGAATTTGAAGCCACATGCACACATTTTGCGTGATACACCCTTCATAAAAGACACTAAGTGGCTCTGATCCGAACAGCACTGGTCGAAATAACAGTGGGGCAACTTGGACAGGTAGCCAAGACTTCAGAGAGGTGGATTATTAACCAGAAAGTTGGCAGTTTGAGATTCGATGCTGGCATTTACTCCACTGAGACTGATGTTAGAAAATGGTTCCCATATTTCAACCCACTTCTACACGTCAGATGCTAAATGCTGCCATTTTGTCTCAGCCGTTGGCGTCCCAGAGACACGCCTAATGTGTCAATTGCAGTCATTACCATTGGAGCCAGTGTGCGACACTGATACACCAGTTTTTCCAGTTTAAATAACTGTGTTGGAGGCATATGTCACATAGCTTTCACCAAGGAGACTGACATCTGTGTCCTCTGTCAGAACATTGCTTTTTCACTGAGATTCGCTTCATTTTAACTATATTTTGTTTTCACTTACTGTTTGGTGATGTTTAGCCACCAAAACTGCTTAGTTGTGGTCAGGAATGGTTTGGTTTGGGTTAAAATAGACCCTCACACCCAACATTAACCACATGTTATAAGCCAAACATTTCACTTTCTAAAAAAGAGAGACTGTGGTGTCATCTGCAAAGAATAATTGGCTATGGACTTCCATGTGTGTTTAAAAAAATGATGCAGTGAGTTCAAATGTTAATACGAGAGATCTTGAGAAAGCAGCAGTATCTGATGAATTGGTGATCTGTATGTTCTGTGCTATTTTGGAGCTAAAAGGAAAAAATAAACTTTTGATTGGTTAGTGAGATGCACATTTGGGTGCACTAAACTAATGTATGTCCATCATTTCTTGACACAGATAAGTGAGATGTAGTTCAACATCACATGGACTATGGTGATTGTCTAACCCTAACCACACCACTATGAGCCAGTAACTATCAGAAATACTAATGTTAACAGTATCGCTGCATTATGTACATTTACTGTTTCCTATGAAAGCAGTATGAGATATACAGAGACTTTATTTGTCCAGTGGGAGTCTTTGGTGTGCAGCATAGTCATTGCACTTCACCACTATAAATACCCACAATGTGCACTTTGCAACAGACCAGCTATTGCTATATGTGTTGAAAACTTAATAACTTGAGGAACAAATGGTAATTTAGATCTGTTTTTAGTAAGTCCAGAGGGGGATATCATGGACCAAATGGCAACAATTCAAATGAAGAGGCCAAAGGGATGCCTGTTGTCGCCCACAGTGTTGTTTGCCTTATTTATCACTCTCTGTAGATACAGCATTTTACTGGCCATTGTTAGAGTTTTTCTAACAGCCTCTATTCTGTACCTCAGTAGCAGGAGGCCAGAACATTTTCGATGAAAACATCCTTGAACATCCAAAGCATTTTGCTGTAAAAGATAAAAATTTCTTTCAAAAAAAAAAAAAACATTCCTTGTTGTGTCAGTTCACAGGTCCCATTTAAGCTTATTTCCGAGCACAACTCCTCTGTAACAACTTGTATCGGCTCCTCGTTGACAAATGCAGTGTTGGAGGATTACGGCTTTCTAAAATCAATGGACATTTGCTTAGTTTTAGTGGTGTTTAGAGGAAGGTTTGACTTCTCACGCCAGGTGGCCCCTGCTCCTCTCCATCATGTAGGAGGCTCGCTGTTGTCTGTGTACTGATTAAAATGGCTCTTAGAGAATATGATGTGCAGTTGTTAGTATATAGAGAGGAAGCAGGCATGGTGATAAAACACATCCTTTTATCATTTTGATGGGGAATGATTGCCAATTTGGACTTCTGCAGTGCATAAAATCAACAACACTTGTAATTAAGACGGCTTCAAAGGTAGTACACCTTCAAAGATAGTGGGATAAACAGTGTAAAAGTAGTCCACAGGTCGTATTTTGGCTTTGATTTCTCAAGGACAGTGTGCAATATGGTGCAACCGAGTGATGATTGCAACCTTGGTAGGCTTGGTAGCCTAATCTATGAGGTGTTGTGATACAGTGTGCCTCTTCACGAGATGATCACTACATGGTATCTCAATGTGCATGACCATGAATACAATCAAACAGTAGGCTTTACATAACAAAAAGCTTTGAGCCTTTCAGAAATGCAGCTACAGTAATTCGAGTGTGCCCAGCAGTGAATTCAGAAAGGTCACATCTGTTAGTAGATTTCTATTCAAACATGAATACATACTGATTGGATCGTGGATGTACATGACATATTCATATTCTGACCACTTCAGACGACTCTGAATGAGCCTGATATAATAAATGTAAAATATTACAAATAATAAAATAAAATAATGTGCATTTAGAAGTCAATAAGTCATGGCAAGAAGCTGATGCGCTTTAATAAAGGAAAATCAACATTCCATCATATTTCTTTTTTTACAAAAGTAAATTTGTTGTTATTTTACAGATTCCCCTGTTTTGGTAAATACAGAAAATATCGAGTAAAACTACAGGAAATAAGTATCGACTTGCATGTTAACTGCCGAAAAACAAATAAACAGACAAACACAACAAAATCTGTACTATTACAAACAGTAACACATTCATTGAAAGTGTGAGTGTGTGGCTATAAAATAAAACTGTTTTACTGCATTCAGATCAGCTAAAGATATCATTATTTTAAAGACATTTTATGTTTTATTTTTTGCCTTTTAAATGTTTTGTTTGACAGATTTCCTTTTCAGTGTCGTAAAGTCACTTCAAATCGTCTCACTGTCTTTCACCCTGAGGCAGTCTGGTAAGACTTATGGCGACATGCTTATTATAAAACCATTTGTACAGTCGATTGCACAACAGCTTTTTACCATTTTAGCATGTTATTGTATTCCTTGTGAGAGCATTAGCTGCAGATGCTGAATGTCTGCGTTACTGTGGCAGCTTCTATGTGCAGCGATACCTAAATCACCGCACATGGAAACCTACAATTTACACCTTAAGAGCTCGTTGTCAATTCAGATATTCAGTGGAAGAGATACACAGACTTTCTGCTGGATTTGAACTCTTCAGATCCACATTGTATACTTGTTCATTCTGCTTTGCTGACAAATTGCCCCAAGCAGAAACTAAACTGAGCACGGTTCAGATAGAAGGCAGCACAGCTGTAACACATGTGAGACTCCACATATGACCCTGCCTTTGTTCACTGAAAAAAAAATTGCATCTGCAGCACCATACGAGAAAAAACACACAAACAAATCAGTGAGCCAAGCGCAATGAACCCCATCCCATAAGTGGCTTATTCTCTGTGTATGGATTCAATGAATTCAACTTTACAGGCGGGGAAAAGGCTGTTCATGCAAACGTAACATAGCATCTCCCGTAAGAGAACAATGTTTGTGTTATGTCTTGGAAAACCAACGCAAGCTCATTGAGCATGAAGCGAGGCCGGGCATGACACGACCGTCTGTATTAAGGAGGAGACAGTGGAGAGCAAAACCCTCCAAGACAGAGAGTCACAAGTCACACTTGTGCTCCCGACATTAGAACAAAATTCCTCATGTGATCACGGCGAAGAAATATGAGATGGTGGCCCAAAGTGTTTCTAATAATATTACAAGCTAATGACCCATTTCGGAAAGTGCCTCGCCCGGCCCACTTGGAACATTGAACAGGATCACTGATGGGCTTTCATGGCTTGAAAAGACATGCAGACGGAGCAGCACCCACCATCGGTTCCTTCCTTCCACTGAATGATGGTGCAATTAAATGTTTCATAGTGTGCCAACATCAGTACTACCCTTGCAGTGGCTCCCAGCTATCTTCTTCTTCTTCCTCAAAGAGCTGTCATGCAAAGCACAAAGAGATGAGACGTAAGCCTATTTTTTTATTTCTCTCTCAAGCTTTTTTCTTAATTTCACTCCGTTTTCTTCTGTTTGCCTCATTTTGTCTAACTTTTTCTCTCCGTCTCACTCCAGAAGCACATCTAAGCCATCTCAATTAGAGGAGTAAACTTTAAACCTCTGCTCTCAAAATGATCCCTTGTGTGCACAATGCGCATAAACCCTGTGCTGCTTTTCTCTTTGTTGTGCTTTTCTATAAGTTGTGGACATAAAGACCAGCAGCAGCAGCGAGCAGGAAAGAGGCCCATTATGGAACAAATGCAGAATCAATCAGTGCACTTCTCTCCTGCAGCATAATGTACCGAAAAAGAAAGGAAAAAAAGCATCAACATTTCAGAAATGACACATTTTTGCTAAAATCACAAGCGAGAACTTTTGGGGCTTTGTTCTTTTGAAGAATTCGGAGATAAGAGGTATGCTCCAGGATCGTCTGATCAAAGAGGGAATTTTAAGTAATGTGGTGAGAAAAAATGGGGTAAAAAAAGTAAATCTCGAAACTTGTTGAGGATGAACAAGACAAGGGTAAAGACGGAAGGCGATGCATGAAAAGATCAGACTCTGGAGTACATTTACCACATATGATCAAACATGCTGCCTTCAACTGTTCCTTGTTACGACAAATTAAAGCCCACAAGTTACACGTAAGTCCTGATCTTTGGCCTTAAACGAACACTGACTACTGCTGACACATATGACACATAGTCTTTACGACAACATGCCTTTGGGGACAGAAGCAACAACCACGTTCCCATTGTGCTCATTTGCCACTTCATTAGCAGCAAATTAGTCCGATTCTGACACAAAGCAAACATGTTTAAAAAAAAAATGTTTCGCCTGTGGCAGAGGACAAAACATTGTTTATTTGAAAGAAAGATCATGCAAGGATTACAGAATGTGATGCAAGCTAAATCTAAATGTATTTTCTGAATATGTGGATGGAAATGGAGACCAAACAGCAGTGCAGCACTTTGATTAGCTTAGTTCTTATTAAAATTATGCAAAATTGTCCTTTAAACCCCCCAAAATAATGTTTTGGGCCCTCGAACCACAGCAGTAAAGCTGTAAACATTATCTTCTTATTGAATTAAAGCCAGTCTAACACTTGTTTGTGTAGTCAGCTATGTTTGACTACTTTGTGTCACCATAGGAATAGTAGTAACAGTGCAGATTAAAAAAAAAAGAAAAATCATCCCCCTTGGAAGTTTATTGCTTCTCAACAAGAAATACCAAGAAAAGATGCTTTCATGTCAAAGTGAAAACAAATTTCTTCAAAGTAATGTCAATTAATCAAAAAATAAAAAGACTGTTACCTGGTTTCTTCACCAGTCAAAGCTTTATGGCAGCGTGGCAAACAGTTCACCAGAACGCAAATGGAAGACTCTGAGGAAGATTCTTTGGTCTGATGAGAACCAACTTGAGCATTTTGGCCATCAGACTGGATGCTATGTTTGGAAAATACCAAACACTGCACATCATCACAAAAACACCATCCCCACTGTGAGGCATGGTGGTGGCAGCATCATGTTTTTTAGACCCTAAAAAAAAGAATGTTTTGGGCCCTAGGACCACAGCAGGTTCACAAAATATGGAGTCAGTTTATCTGTTCATCTTTAGAATTCAACTTCTTTACATAAGTGAGCACTTTTTGGGGTCACCACATCACTTAGATGGGCCCTCGTTCAGACTGCAGACTGTTTTATTGATAAAAATGACGACGGCCACGCTTGCAGCTACATCAAGCTTTACTCTGAGGTCAGGGCTAACATTTACAATGTTCCAGTGTAAATATATAGCAGGTTTTTCCTGTTCAACATCTTCATGCAAGTAGTGGCTGCAGGTATTTGAACTTGAAATGGGAAAAATAGCATATTCACAGTCTGCTGTTAATATTCACACTTGATGATCCAGTCATCAGTAAAGCGTATGGTATGTAGATGACCCAACAAAAAAAAAAAAACGGAATGGTCGAAGTTGTCTTGACATTTAAGCTTTGAATGTGTCACAAAGTCAGCTCATGCACTGATGCATTAAAACATTCCACCTTAAGGTTTCTGGTAGCCTTTAAGCCACACAGTGAATGAAAACATTAACTCGTAAAAATGAAAAGGCAGGTAAATATCCTTGGATTCATCATTCATTCCTTTGATTTTATTATTTGTGAGACATTTTGCAAAGAAACATTGCAAAACAGGATGTTAGGCTTTGACAGCTCATGCTGCATCCACAATGCCTACAGGAAATGAAAGCTTGCATAGCTGCAATTTCACATTCTTGTCTAATATATGAGCTCGACCTCTGAATGCACTGCAATGTTTCCCCAGAATGGATCTTTTAAATACAGGATGAAATCATTCAAAGCACAGACTATTCGCTTGTGCATGGGTTCAGGGAGGATGATATGTTTACTCTTTCTACATTTCTGCTGCTTTATTCTCTTTGTCACTTCTGGTTTCCCAAGCAGTCAAAATCACTTCATTCTCAATTTCAGCATCACTACTTTCGTCAAATGATCTGCCCGCCTGTGTTCTCCAAGCCAATCAGCCGCTGGATCCCGTTCTCTAAGTTCATTGTAATTCTGTCACTTTCTCCTCCAATCCTTTGATCGTGCATCCCCCGTCTTCCCCATCTCCCCCATCTCCACCTCATCCAGGTTGTTCAGGGCATCTCAATCAGTCTCCAGCAGCCATCTGCTAACACAGCTCCACCACCATCAGCCTCAAGACAACAGGGGTCCTGTCCTCATCTTCTTCTTCATCTCTATCTCCGCTCTATGTTGTTGCTTCCCACTGGAGTCTAACTACCAAAAAAACTTCCATTTAGTGCGCTCATGTTTCTGCAATACATTTTGTTCTTGACTTATAATCTCTTCTTATTGAAACATCTTCACTGTAACACTTGTTTTTGTGGTCAGCTATGGTGGACTACTGTGTGTAATTCTGCCATTACTACTACTCAACAAGAGTTTCCAAAAAATACCCTTTTATATCAAAGTGAAAACAAGTTTCTACAATGTAATGTCAATTATTTAAAAATATAAAATAAAAAGAGTGCTACACATGTTCTTCACAGGTTAAAGCTTTATGGGAGCGTGGCAAAGAGTTCGCCAGAAGGCAGTCGAGAGAATCTAAAGAAGGTTCTTTGGCCTGATGAGACACAAATTGACGCTATCATCACAAAACGCCATCCCCACTTTGAAGCACGGTGGTGGCAGCATCATCATGCTTCTCAGCAGCAGGCAATGGAAGGCTTGTAAGGGTAAAATGAGTGCAGCAAAATTCCTTGAAGACAATCTGGTGCAGTCTGCAAGAGAACTGGGACTGGAGAGAAGATTTGGTTTCCAGCAAAACAATGATGGTTTAAAGACAACTGGCAAAGCCCTGACCTCAATCCGATTGAGATTTTGTTGCCCGACTTGAAAGGGGCTGTTCACGCATGCTCCCCCTGTAGCCTGACAGTTTTGCAAAAGACAATCAGATAAAATTGCAGTGTCCAGATGTTCAAGGTTGGTTTAGACTGATCCACACATACTAAATGCTGTACTAGCGGCCAAAAATGCATCTGCTAAATTCTTGAAGACTTGAAGTGGGGGATACTTACGCAGTCACTTATTTTACCTTTTTATGTTTATAATTAATTGGCTTCACTTGGTAGAAATCTGTTTTCACTTTGAGCATGTTTTTTTTTTTTTGTAAATTCTTGCCTAGAAAAAGCCAAATTATATTAACCACAATTTACTGTCAAAAGCAACAAAAGGGGAAAACTGTATATCACCTTCAAAACAAGCTGCAACTTAACCACGTACAGAGATACATGCATGCCACTGGTGCACTCCGGTACTTTGACAAATAGCACTGCACCTCTGGTGATGACTCGAGATGAAAAATGAAGGGAACGCCGGCGTTATTACAATTTGTTTTATGGGAAATGTGAATGTCTGCACTAAATTTCGTGGCAATCCATTAAGGTGACATTTCTCTCAAAATCCCAAATGCTGCGTAATGAGGGAACGGTCGATTTTTCTTAGTGTCATCATGGTCCTTCGGTTGAGTCTTTCCAACGCCTCAAGAGGTAGTTTGAATTCAAGACTTCCATGTTGTTTCTTTTGATAAAATTTGATTAAAAACAAGTGATTTAAATGTATAATAATAATAATACAGTAAATAGATGTGTTAAAGTCCCTGTCCAGTCATTGATTGAGCACCTAAAAACTATTTATGATCCATTCATCCATCACTTAGCTATATGTGGCATCATATTTGTTTATATTAGGAATTTTTTCAACCATGAAATCAACCTGTCCTGCATTAAAAAGGGCTGAAATATACCTCAACACTGTTCCTACCACTGAAAAAGTCCCAATTTTTGAGACTGTCAGCAGAACAATGCAGCTCCAAGGCGGAAATGCTCGTGTCGTCTCCTAAAAAAAACACCATATAGACAGGCTAACAAGGCAAAAAAACTTGAGTTTGATTGAAGGGATTCTATAAATTCTACTATAAAATGATCAACAATGTGCCAGATAAACAATGAAACCGTTGACGCGGTGGAACAAAGCAGCTGCATCTCGTCATTATCCGTTAAAGCCGTCAATGAGCCGCTGTCTTGCTTCTCCATCTTCCCCTCTCCCCCGAAAGTGTCTCGCTGATGTTTTCCGGCAAATCTCGGTGACAGATTGAAAGTTTTCCTGGCGCAAATCAGCAGACTTGTCCCGAACGGGCGCATGAATCAGATGTGACTCATGGGTCACATCCCCCCGACGGTCTGGAGTTCCCTACTGTGTCAGCCGCAGACACACTTCCACTGCGTAATTTGGGGCTTAGGAGCATCCCCTGGTGAAATCGCTAAGTCCCTGAAGTCTCTTCTGTGGATTTTTTGAAGCTTCTTATTTGGAATTATAGCCAGTCCTTAATCTTGTGGATTTAGAGTGAAGCAGATTGCTGTTGAAGAAACAAAAACTACGAATTATTCCTTTAATTATTAACATTTTATACCTATCAGGTTGAGTTATTTTCAATGCATTTTTTGCATCATAAGACTGTGTTCTCTATATTATCTGCTTGACTTGCCATCTCTGCACTGCTACAACTGAACAAAGGGTGCAAACCTCGCGTGCATTTACAGTGAATTGCAAAATTCACCCTTTTTCCCCCGCTTTTTTTTTTAACTTCAGCAGGATTTAAATCTACACAAGAGCAGGCCCTGGCTCTGGGCTCCGTGTGTTCCTGCTGTTGTATTCTTGACGTTAGAAGTCAAAACAATTAAGTCATCCCCCACCCATAGGCCTGTGTTATATGGAGGCTGCAAGAGTCGGAAGAGGAGACGAATTTGAGCACAAATACACACATATTCCCCCACACGGAACAGACACTTTTTTTTTCCTGCTCTCGCAAAGATCTGGGACATATTAAATATTTATCCCTACTGTGGTTTTAGAATCCATGTTGCAGTTGGTTAAAACGGGAAAAAAACTAATTAGTGATAGTTTTAAGCAGCACTACACATATTATATCTGCACAAGTTGTTCCGTTTGAATACTTTCACAAGAATATACACTTTTTTTTTTTTTCATTTTCAGTCCTCCGGGGATGGGGAGGGGATTAGGGATATAATCAAGGACAGTTTTATATAGCGCTGTGATTGTTGCTCCTACACCTGCAATAAATGTCAGCATTTTTAGAGGAGTGCGGTGAAATACTGAGCGGGATAAGAAACAAACACACACACACACACACACACAAACATGATGGAAGTCAGTGGTTTTGTGTTGCTCGGTTGTAGATTTGCATACCACACAATGCACAGATGAGCCTCGGCTTGCTTCAAGAATGATTGCAGGGCCTTGACGCTGCATGGGCCGGCGCCCATGGCTGCGGATAGCGGGGATGCAGGCTCGTGGAGCTGTTTAAACGTCTTAGTGAAGCCAGCTTTTCGATACCACCCACCGCCAATCTCACAGCCCTCGCTAATATGTTCCTGATGACAACACTCCCACACGCAAAAAAAGCTCCGCGCCTCATCAGCATGGAGTTGTGCATGTATCTGTGAATCAATAATCGGTGCAAATTCAGATCTCCCGCCTCCACGAATGATCACGTGAACTTTGCACATGTTGCACGCAGACCCTCCCCAGCACTGAATCATGACTCATGCCCCAAATCCCTTGGAGCGTTTTTCGGCTTATTTTATCCCTCATGTGTGGGGTGTATGATGTGTTCAAAGGGGGGGGTGAACAGGACACTTGCTCAGGCTTTTGACACCACATCCACCCTGGTGCTAGTGGCTCATATCTGCTGCGAGCGAGGTCACACACACACATTGTATCCAAAAGGTGCACAAGAACACGGGGATTCGTGTGCACACTTCTTCCTCCTCGGCGGGAGCTGTCACTTCGGAGAAAGGAGGTGGCGAGCACCCCGGAGTTCAGACCTCTTCTTTTTCCTCTCATGTGCCCGATTCTCCTCACCTCTTTCCCTCCCTCTCTCTCTGGTCCTTCCATCTTATCGACACGCCGCTATCCGTCCCATGCTCTCCCGAGTTACAAGCAACCTCTTTTGCTCTGTCGCCCTCGGGGGCTATTTTTAGCCGCCTTGCTGCACCTACACAAATGAGCCAGAGCCTCCTCCGTCTTAACTGATCGTGCGGCGTGCTTTGCCCCTTCGGAAACTTCAACAAAGGATCAAATCTCCTTATGTGGCAGAACACGGCCCCCCAAATCCTCAAGGGGATAATACAGATGTGACCACAGTGCTCCTGGTCTGCAATTCCTCGTTTTTTTTTTCCCCTTTGTGCATTAAGACACACACACATTAACATCACTCGGGCATTTAAACTATGTCCTCCGAGCTCTTTGCTGTCAATCACTGTTGGAGAGCACACTTGTAAACCTGGAGGGCGCTTTTCGGACTCTTTCTTTTGAAACATTCTTCTGTTTTTTAACAAACATCACAGCAAGGAAGCCGGTACCAGAGGACATAAACGAGACTATGACCTTTTGTTGCTGTCTCACTTTTATTAAATGTTGCCCCAGCTCCTCGGCGCGTTATGTATTTTTGGATGCACTCGCTTCATTCGTCTGAGAGAGGAGGAAAACAAAAAAATGCATTCGAGAAAGATGTTTTTTGGGGAATTTGCATAGGCTGACTTCACCGGTGGATTCCGCCGAATGAATCCAGTGACCTAGAATCACAGCAGAGCACACACAAACAAAAAGAGGGGGACAAAAAGACGAGGCATTAACATTCTGTGCATTCTGTACCTGCACAATTAGATACTTCATACTCCCATAGCATTTTTTTTAAATCAAGGCCCGGCCCAGCGGCATAAAAGCCGAAAGGGTTTGGCTTCCTCCCCGATGATGTAAACGGTGTCAGCTGTGTGGACCGGGTTAATTTTTCGCAGGTGTGCCTCCAAATGACAATGGCAGCTGCCATTTTGGAGCGAATCAAAGGGAGTCGCCCCTGAAGGGAATCCTTGTAAAGCGAAAAGAGCTGCCCAGGGGTGGAATAAGGAGGAAGAGAACTCGGTCAGTGAAGCTTTTGGTGTTTGAGTGGTTTGATTTTACAAAATTAAAACACAGGAAAGTGTCTGGTAAAAAGAGTGAGATAATACTATTAATGGCTAGTAGTATTAAAACCAATTTGTAGTCCTTAGCTTCACTTTGGTGAGTTTAAAGCGAGATTTTGAGCTAATTTGCCTCCACAACTTGACTTATTTTCAAACAAGTGGAGAGAAATTGGCCTCAATACAGATTTCGATGTTTGTTTTACTGCATTTTGTCTTTTGGAAATTAAAGAGATAAGACCTCATTTGCATATATAAACAGAGAATTTCAGAAAATGTATAAAATAAATAAATGAAAAACGTAGGTAATGATTTAAGAGATCAACTTGTGATATAAGTTTTATGATGATATTTGTTTTTATCAGTTAATAGTAATGTAAAAAACATGGAATTTTACAATATCTTTAATCACCGTTTTCCGAAAATGAGGTTTTTCTCATGCTAAGAGTGTGAAATCTCCTCTTCAGCAGCACTTGCTTCCACCAAACCTTCCAGTTCTCTTCCCATCTGTGTTCTAAAGGCTTCTACAGAGGGGGTTCTTCATTTATCATTCATACTCTGATTTATAAAACATCTTATCCCCCCAAAAAACATGGATAAAACAGATTTTCTCTCCAACTGTATTTTCTGCTTTATGGAGGGGATAAAAAGGCATATCTGTAACAAAACTTTTGCTCCGACATGTCAACAAAGTGAAACAAGTGTTTTAAATCTGGCTTCATTTCATGCTCAGATGTCTGCTCTGGAAATTTAGGAAAATTAGCGCAAGTTTAGATGGATAATGTATCATTCAGGTATTTAAACATGACATTTTAGAACACTAGTTTATGCATCAATTTGAATATTTTTTTTTATAGCAGCATTAAATGGTACAACTAGGGGTTCTAAACAGTATTCAGGTCCAAAAGTCCTAACACAGCAATGTCATTACAAGTAAAGATGCTGCTTCAGTCAAAGTATGTGAATATTAGCAGAAAAATGTAGTTTGTGTGTTAAGTAAAACTACTTTTTGGTCCCTCTGACTTCTGTATTGTTATGTAAGACATCAGAGGATTATTAAGATTGAAGCATCAGAGTGTTTGCAGCATGTTACTGTAAGTTGCCCTTGGAAAAGCAAAATGTTTGCAGTAGATTTTTACGTAAAGTGTCGTATATTGCCACAGGTTTGCTAATTATGAAGCTTACTATTCCTGACAAACTGGTGGGTTGCCATGACAGTTTGCCAGAAGTGCTAAATTTGAAAGTAACCTTCTGATTATAGGTTTTCCTGTTGGTGGCAAGCGTGTCAGTTTACGTTTGCCAAAGATAGCATTTTGTGGAATTAATGGCTTCTGGCAGCAAAGTCACATTTTCGTGTGGAAATGAGGTCGGTGGCGAAGTTGTGGTGGACTTCTGGCTAAGTTTGTGGAGGGCTTGTGGCAGGTTTGCTCCTTTACTGTGCTGCAAATTCACATTTTATGAAGTTTTTATCAAATCTCATGACAGATTTTCTTGGTAGGTGAACACTGCAAGAGGCTACTGTTTGCCATAAAAACCTGACATTTATGTATACAGGAAGAGCAGATCAATCTGAAGGATCCTTATATGAAAAATGGTAGAGAAAAGACTTTGAGATGTGAGAAATTTTGAGGGATATTTGGGGCTGTTAACAATTCATACACGTCTAAAATCTGACCCTGACTACTCACTGCATTTTGTAAAGCTAAAAGAAGTTGGAACCCGCTGGTTCCAGGTTTATATCACATCAATTGTGTGCAATAAAAGAAATAAAGCTGTCAAATGAATGCAGTGGACGAGAATGTGCAATATTCACTGGATGCATTAAAGAGAAATACAGCAATGAAGTACAAGTGCAGACCTTGGGTAACTGTACTGAGTTTCTTTCCATCATTGATTTTAAGGTGGCTCATCAGGAAACTTCAAATGAGTCTTTAGCTCACTAGCTTCTTTAAGGAGTTTGATTGTGGACAAAAATGATAGAGCACCTCGTAAAAGTGGCCGGCATTACATCCTAATAACCGAGATATTGCCCAGAAAAAAAGCAGGTAATGGCTTGGAAGAGGGGGAGATTCGCCCTTAATGGCTGTTTGCAAGCCGGAACATGCAAAAAAATGAGCTTAAGGTGTGTGTGTTTTTTTTTTCTTTATCATGTTCCTCAAGGACTTTGCAGTGCAGCACCAAAGGCACGCAAAGGATTACATCAAGTTTATTATACATAACATGAGCTACAGGTGAGGGGCAGTCACTGTGACTTTAGGTTAGCTTTGTGCTAAATCATGGGTAAAATATGGAATACAGTGACAAGCCCCATTCCCCTTTGAGTCAGGATAATGAGGCACTTCAAGGTTATGCATAGGATTACCCTAATAACACCAAAGGAGGGTTTTATTTAATGTTATTTGGGCTCTACAGTAAGCTAGAATACACATATAAGGATGTTGTAAGGTGACACTCTCCGGCTTGTCTTTCAAGGGCTACAAAACTTTGGTGCATGAAAATGTCAGCTGTCAATTACACGCAAATGAATGAAATATCAGTGTTGCCGGGTTTGCCTCGCCGTGCTCTCAACACACAGTTAGGTGGTGAGATGAGGGGAGAGGGATGCCAGCTGCAATTTAATATACAATTAAGAGCTTCAGCGTTCTGTGCCAAAATATGAAATGAAAGATTTAATGTGATTGCACAGTGTGTGAGCCGCGGTGTCCTGAGTGAAGCTCAGCCTTTCGACGCCGCGGTGATTTTTCACAACCCGGCCTGCCGCCGCTTCTGAACCTGTTTGAATGGAAGCGCTGCTGTTTTAATTAAAATATACGTCTGAAAAATGGCCCAGTCACAGGTGTTACTGCCTATTTTTATTTTTTTAGTGCATCTCCTATAAATATGCAAAATGGGCCCACTTACTGTGCTGCTCAACAGTGTCATAGAATCGTTTTCCCAAGCTTGCATGCATATATGCATACAGGATATCCTTGCATACATACATCATGCATGCAGGATTAGCATAGATAAACAACTTAATCTAAATTTGTTGTTTGCTTCCTTTGAATGTAAAATATTGTGTTTGTTTGGGCCAAGTTTTAGAAAAGCTTGCATGCTAATGATGATGTGTAAAATCTGCATGTTGTAGCAGGTTGTATTTACTGATTTCTCTACTTATTCCTCTCGTAGAAAACGAAGCATGTGTATGTTGGAATGAAACGACCTTCTGTTCATCTTCTGTGCTAATTAGTTTCCAGTAATTTTGGCGTGACAACAGAGATCTTATCTGTGGAAGTGCCAAATGCTGCAGTTCCCCAAAAGGCCACTTGAGGCTGGTTCCTTGAGAGTGAGTCAGTCCCCAGAAGAAGTCCATGTTAAAATGCGTAACTTCACAGCAGGAATTAACCCTGCCTGGTACAAAGAACAGATTTGGTCTTTATAGCTAATATCTACATTCATGACAACTGTCCAGGGAGTGAAGTTTTACATAGCTCACCCATTTAAACTGTGTTAAGGCTTAAAGTTATGTCTGATGAGGGTGCAGCTGATTTGAATGATAGGTAGATACTGTCATAGAACAGTTTATGGCCCAGAGACATTTCAACACTTCAGATCTACTCATGCTCCACATTTTAATAATATAATAATAATAATGCATTGGTTTTCTATAGCGCTTTCCTAGACACTCAAAGATGCTTTACATTGCATTATTCATTTACTCCATACTTGATGGTGGTAAGCTAAATATGTAGCCACAGCTGCCCTGGGTTAGACTGATGGAGGCGAGGTTGCCAGTCTACACCATCGGCCCCCTGACCACCACCAACCACTCACTCTCACACTGCATCCACCCAGGCTTCCTGGTGTTCCCTCACTGTCTCCCATCCAGATATTGACCAGGCCCAACCACACTTAACTTCCGAGATCTGATGGGATCGGGCATCCGCAAGGCGGTATGGCTTATTGCTTATTTTTGATTCAAACAGCTGCAGTCGGAGCCACCACTCTGATCTTCATAGCCGTTCTTCAGGAAACCTATGGGTGACTTCACACAAGGTTAGTCCATCTTTACATACAGTCAGTGTGTTCAAGTCAAGCCAAAAAAGAAAAAAAAAAACACATTAAAATTCAAAGATGCAAACTTATTCAGTGATAATAATCTAATTTACAGCATATAAATGTTCAGTCACAACATGTGTCAATGTCAAGTACAAACAGAGACACTGCATTTTGCAAAATTTGACTAATCATTAACATATTGTGGATACTCCTCTGTGGTTTAGCAGCAAATTGCCTAAATAGATTTTTATGAATTATTACAAAAGAGCCCCTTTCAGACATGGGACACATAACATCCCTGGCTTCATCCATCACCTAAAGTGATAGTATTCTGTCGTTTCGGTCACTTTTAATGTTCCCCATGACAGTGACGGAGAGTCCATGTGTGATATGTCACGTACTAGATTGAACAATACATCAAGTGACATAGAATGAATAATAATGCACCAGTAAACAAAAGACTGAATCTGAATCTGCTATGTAACTGTGATCACCCCTGAGGTCATTTTGAGGGCAGTAGTTTGCATCTGTTGGTTTTGGGAGTGGCTAATTAAAGTAATCAGGAGCACCTTTGGGGCACAGAGTGTTCCTGGGTTACTTAAGAGCCAGGTGAATACGAATCACTCTCTCTGATTCCATCTGCAGGCACCACACACCCAGGCTTAGTTGTGGTCTTTGAGTTCTTTTGGGATTTGGTTTGCATCCTGTACAGACATCATTCACACAGCCACCCCACTGACTCCACTGATTCTCACAAGCCCATGATGTTACAGTTTTAAGTTCATAAAACTAAGTCTTGATTGTGAAACTTGGTGTGTCTCTCTCTTTTGTTGTGGCCATTTTGAGCGGGGTCATAACAAATGGGGGCTCGTCCACAGCCAACAATAACTTCATAACAAATGTGGACTCCATTCTGGTATGTTAAGTTTGTCTCTTGTGCCTTAGGTTGCAATGTGCACTTGTTGATTGATGGTGGATTCGGTTCAGCTGAGTGCTGGCTTTGTCTCTCCGGCATGCTTTGTGTAGCTGCAGTGGTTTTTAGAGAGATGCACTTTGTATTGTTTGGAAGCAGTGTTCTTTGTGACTCGGCATTGTTTGGTGCCGTCCAGAAGGTGAGTGTTGCTGCTTTGATGCTCTATTTACAGAGGTTTCTCCGGTAGGCTGTAGGGCACACCCCCTTTGGGTTGTGTCGTTTTTTTGTTTTACTAGTGCTGTGGGGAACGGTTGGCGTTAGTTGTCTTCAGACAGCTATCTCGGGGGCACTCCGTGTGGTTTGGTGGGGCTACCTGCTGCAGGTGGCTTCGCAGACCCGCTGGTTTGGTGCTTAATACACCCGCCGCAGAACCACATGAAGACTAGGGGTGAGTTTCTAGGAAGTTCCGGTCAGGCAGTCAGGGGGGAATCCTCTGTAAGGGAGCTGTCATGTGTCAGTTAATGCGATTCTCACAGCCCCATAATGTTACAGTTTTAAGTTAACTGGATTTAAGTTCATAAAATTAAGTCTTGATTGTGAAACTCGGTGTGTCTCTCCCTTTTGTTGGGGCCATTTTGAGCCGGGTCGTAACGGTAACATATACTTTATCTGCTGCTTTAAACTGCAGCTGTGTGTGACAGTAAATAAAGTTCTGGTCAATCCTGTCTCCATGCAAAGGCTAATTGATAATAATCAGCAATTAATAAAGTCGGTGTTGCTGTCAGATGTTGCAGGTATTTAATGAATTCAGATGAAATAATCCTGCAAACAGCTGGAGGCAACAACCTGTTCATGTTTTGCCAGAGTCTCGACTACATTTATTATTGGTGAGCCTCAGTATTCTCACCTGTTCTGCCTTCACTGTAGTAGTTTTATTGACGTTTCAGCTTGTAAAAGGCGTTCTAAATAGTACAGAATAACTAAAGACATTATTTTGACACTCAAACTGTTTTTTTGGACCAATATTGGTACTGAAAGGGGGTATTTGTGTTATTTAAGGATCAAGATAGCTGAATAAAATGGTACTACTTAATTCAAGTTACCTGGAACACATTAAGTTCAAGCACATGAACAGATTGGATTTATCAGAATGTGCTGCAGCACTACACTGCAACTGGAAATGTCAGCTGAGTTGCACCTCAACCATTTGAAAATGTCATAATGTGACAGATTTCATTAACTTCCATCCCAGTGTGAGCCCACATCATTTGACACAGTCTGGGTTCTACTTTATACTGCTGTCCCCAAATTATAATGCAATATAGGCCATGTTTAATTATTTTTTGTCATTTATTTCCAACATTTTTAAAGATAAAGTGAAGTTCTGTCCAGGCTTCAAAAGGGATCCTCAACAGGAAGAGAAAGTTGACATGTTTTCGGGGGGATTATTTCCTGACAGAGACTTCCATTTATTCCTTCCTATTTGTGTCAGTTGATTGGCAGTAAGCGGAGTGCAACATAATGCGGCGCTGATATGAAGACGCTCAACTGTGGCACAATGAAATAACGATTAAACAAACTCTGACAAAAACCTAAATTAAGGCTTCATGTTTGCTGTGATGGATTACCTAGCAGGGGCTGTTGCAGGTTTTCAACTTGTTTGGAATTGAAAAGCAGCAAATATCTTATTCTGAGGAGATGAAAACAAGCCTCGATATCTGGAAGGGAAAAAAAAATCATTGAAGCCTGTGAACTCAGTGATTGATTTTTCTTTCTTTGATTCCATGCATTGTGCCCGAGAAAGGTTCCTGTCTGACAGTCACAGGGTTTTGATTGACAAAAAACTTATAACAAGGTCTTATGTGTTGATGGACGTCATTACTGCTCCTCAATGAAGTCCTCAAAGAGTCATCTAAAACAAGAGAATAAGCGGAGGTGATAAGAGGCACTCGGAGGATGATGACCCGTTGAATCATCCTCAAGGAAGCAGCCCGCTGCTGAAGACAGGCGGCGTCCCTTCTGCCATTAAAAGAGATTAGTCTCCAGATTTATCTAAAAGACTGGTGAAGAACCCAGCGAGAGGTTTACTGAGGACATAATTTCCCCCTTGGCCTCCCCCCACCCTATCAGCTGACAGTTAATCTGATTCAGGGCCAGAGTGGTCTGAGTGACTCCTGGAGGGGGTTCTTGACTTAAACAAGATCTGCTGATAGTGAGATTCAAAAAGGGATAAAGCAACCTCAGGGGGCGCGCTCAGGTGGTAAATATTCTCATCAATGCTTGAAAATGCTCACCGTGGTTTTATGCTGCCCCTTACAGCAGCTTTTAATGAACACAATCACTAACATCATTCCCTACAAGAGACAAACAGAAACTTCAGCAAAGATGTTAATGATTCATGATTTTTTTTTGTCTGAGAACACGGAATGAGACGGAATATTAGCTCCGAAAGCCCGAAAACTCATCACCTGGTGAAGCAAACATTTATTTGCAGGTATTGATCGACCCTTGCAGATAACAGTGTTCAGTGGTTTTCCATCTGCTTTAATGGCCAGAGGCCACTTGCCAGCTGCCTAAACAGCTTTGCAGGTGCTGGTTCAGTGTTAAACAAAGAATTAAAGGTGTGTTTATCAGGAGGGCAACTGACAAATAGGGGAAAAAAACAAATCAAATTAATCTTACTCTGAGATAATGTGTTCAGACACTCTGAAATATCAATTGATGTCAAATATTCAAATTGTATCGCCTCTTAAGAACTGCATTTATTCTGAGTTGACCTTAGCATTTCTTTTAATGAGAGATCAATAACAAAAACTTCAGAAAGACTATATTGAAAATACAGGTGCTCAAAGTAGAAACTCAGTGTAACAAATCAACACACCAAAGTTCAGTACACATGTGATTTCCAATCAGTTCAACTGCATGAACATGGTTATAAAATTACCTACAGTATAATCACCAGAACTTTTTCAGTTTTGGACCTATGGGCTGTGGCTACGTGCACGTCTTAATCATGGCTCCACATGGTAAACAACTGACGAGGGAACAGAAAAATCTGACTGTGAAACTTCATAGACATGGAAAGGGATACAGGGAGACCTGTAACCAACTCAAAATCTGTTGAAACACACTTGCAGCAGTAATTGGGAGCTATAGAACGAGCCATAGTACCACTAATCAGTGTTGCAGTGGCCGTCGTCATCAAATGACACCATGGACAGTGTACAATCTAGAGCTTCAGACATGGCACAGGGGTTATTAGTGGAAAGCAGAGTTTCTGTTACATTACTTTACATCAGTCTCTATGGATGGTTTCCAATAATAATAATAAAAAAAACACAAATCACAAATGTGCTGGACAGTATGGTTGTTTTAAACCTGACCACCACAGTGAATGCATCATCCTGATAGTGAAGCACATATGGTGGGAGTGTGTTGATATTGGGGTTCTTGAGTAGTAAATGTACTTTGGAGACAGATGGCACTGTGAATGCCTGTGGATATATCAAAACGCCAGCTGACATAATAATTCCAGGCATGCAAAAGCTTAATAGAAAAGAAATATTCAAGAATGAAAGCTATGAGCTGGCCAAGTATGTCGCCTCACTTGAATCCAATTGATCGCCTTTGGGGTGTTTTATAGACAAAAGGGAAAAGAACACAACTCCTTCAGCAAAATAATAAAAAAAATCATTTGGGAAGAATGCAGAGCATTTCTCCAGAAATTTGGTATTCTCCATTACGTGGGGAACTGAGTAAGTCATCAAAAATAAATGAGATTTGAATCTCATTTACAAAAAAATCAGACTTTTGTTGTATTGAGTTCCTCCTGTGGGGCCTGTAATTTTAATATAGTGAGTCTAAACTGCTAGTTTGATTGACATACTGTGTAATGCATGATATGTATCCAAGTTTTTTTTTTAACCTTTTCCGATTTGACACTGTCTTTCTTGTGAAATACATTTGTGCAAAACACCCCTAAGCATGAAGTTCTTCTCTTTCATAAGAGAAAAATAGGACTGTTATTTTGCTTAATGAAGCAGAGCAGTCACCCTTTCAAAAGAAGTTACATGTGATGTGTTTGAAAACCGGTGTTTGTTTGACAGGCTTTAGAAGCAGCTCCAGAATGTGTTTCCTCATAGAAGGGCAATGATTGTGGCTGAATGGTTCATACTGAGTGTCATGAGCTAAAAAAAAAGCAAAAAAATAAAGTTCCGCACTCAACGATGTGTCAATTTCCAACAGGGAGTTTCAAACATGCTCATCCTCAGTGGGAAGAATGAAGTGTGAATTGTGAGGACTCGGACCGTGAACATTAACATGTGATTCATACAAGCTGCTGTACAGTGCAGAGCTGCGAGTAATGCTCCCTCAGGGGAAAAGGGAAGGTATGTGGGCGATCAGGGCCGCCACACAAAGTTCACATAGTTTATGGTTAAAAAAACAGCTTTAAATAGAATTTCAGTTTAAAAACTAAATCCATTCTGCAGAAAAAAACATTCCTGGATGGTTCAATCATACACAACAAAACCTCTTCTGAATGAGAAACTGCCAAGATTTTTCAGTCTCGATGAAAGAATTTGTTGGACACTGTGTATCATGAGTGGAAGCGCTTCCGACAGTCACGCAGTTAGCTTGTTATGTTGTCAGTAAGTGATGAGTATCAACATTTTTTATGTCCTTTATCGAAAGCTGCGAACGGCATCCAAAAAACTTCTTGGCAAAATCCAAGCAGCGGTGATGCAACGTAAACTGTCACAACGCAAAACTTCAGTTGGGGAAACCAACCGGTTGATCAACGTGTGGAGAAGAAAAAAAAAGAAAACGGGATGCTGCTTTAGCTACCTTAGAGGTTCATCTCTTTTGCTTTCTTCTCCTTTTGAGCAAATGCAAGACTGAGAGGGGGAAAAGAGACTCCTCTGTCAGCTTGCTGCTTTCATCTAAATCAAAATTATCCGACTGAACTGCATTGAATTATCATTGGAGGCGAAACCACTAATGACTGTGGATCTCTGCCGTTGGAAAGAGACAAAACTCCAGTCGTGAAATAACACTCTAAAAAGAGCTCATTACGACCCGGCAAATCCTCACTCCTTCTACTGTACATCCAGCTATCATTAAGCCCGCATTTTGGATATAATGACCTTGTGTTGTTACATGGCTGTCATGGGTTATATCAGTAATGGTCCTCAAGCCACTGTCTCTCGCTGTTGCTAAAAAGTGACACAAGTTCACATGCGCACACACACACACACTCACACTCACACACAACAAAGTTGGTGACAGGATTTTTCCCAGGCCATCCCCGAAGGACCATAGAGCCTTTGGCCAAGTAGCACTGTCTCGACACCTTGTCACAACCCTTGGTCTGAGTGGTCCGGATCGAGCTTGTGTATATATATGTGTGTGTGTGTGTGTGTGTGTGAATTATCCCCTCAGACGTAGCGAGCCATATCGATGTGACACAGCAAAGTGCAAAGCTGATTGCGGGTGTATCGCTAACAGGATGTTTGACGGCGCTGAGCGTGCCATCAAGAAGGTCATTTACATCAACTTGTGCTTGATGTAAATTGGAACACTTTCAATTGGCTATTAGATAACTCGGTTACATCACAGTTTCTGTGGGATCTATTTCCCGCTCCACTGATCAAGAGGAATGAAGAGGAGAGAAGCAAAGAGAGAAGTAGAAAAAAAATGAAAGATGAAACCGATGTCTTCGGTTTCTTCGCTCTGTGTCGTGATGTTGACAAGAAGTGTTAATTTTCTGACTTCATGAGTTAAAATTAGTTCTAATGTTACGGCTCGGGACCATAAAATAGCAGCCAACAGAAAAAAAGGATTTCAGTAGCCCTTCTGTATTCCCTTTGATGTGGCCGCTTGATCATGCAAGCGAGCAGCAACCGACTGTAATGTAAAAATACATTCCGGGTGACACATCCGTTTTGCCTCCTAAATGTGCCTCAGATCAAAGAAAGTACATAATTTTGTTTTTCCACTCAAACTTAAAGCGCTCCCAGGTCCACTGTGCATAATCCATTTTAAGACTTATTCACACTGTGTACCTTTTGGCTGAACAGTGGGTTACAGAGGTGGGAGGGGAGCATTTGTCTTCCTCCACTGTTTCTTCCAGTTTAGTCACGACTTCTCGGGAAGGCCGGCTAAAGCTCCCTGTCCTTTCCTATAACTCTGACACGGGGAACAAAGGGAGGAATACATTAAATATTTCAGGATGGTGTCTTCCTCCCCTAATCTCCTGGTATCTCAGGTGGAGGTGCTGCTTTAACGGCGGCTTTCTCACAAGTTCCAGGAGTCTGAATTATTAATGTCTGACATGAAAGTAAACAGCTTGTATGTGTTGTTCGGGAAATTGTTTCATTCCCCGTCGACTTGCTTTTGAATATTCCGAGAGCAGCGTCTAATCAGTGGGATTTAAAAAACCCTTTGAATTCACAAGTACTGTCAACATTTTTGAGCCTCGACCGAATGATTCTCATATTTATGCGCAATTAATTTTCCCCCCTCCTTCAACTGCCCTCGATGAGGATTCAATCAAGAACAAGATACTAGCATGTTTTCCGGTCCTTACAACAAAAACTGATATCACCACATCAGCTTAATATGTGAAGATAAGATGGAAAGTAATTAATTTTTAAATCCTCTTTCTTGCGTGCGATTGTGCGAACTTCTTTTATATGACTTTCCAAGGGGAGGCCATTACTTTCCTCAGGGACGAGCTGCCCTGCCGCAGTGGCGTCACAGCAGACTCCTGCTGCAGGGATCTCATTGTTTTTCAGTGTGTTGCACTGTATGTGTGCGGAAATGCAAAGAGAAACAGCAATGAAAGATGGGAAAACTTGTGTGTTATCCATGTAGATACCTCAAGCCCAAGCAATAACTTAGAATAAGATCATAGCCTGCAGTTTTTGCCAGAGCTTCATGATGGTAAATATTTTACAAATGTGTCTTCTGGCTCGAGTAAAAGTTCCAGAAGTGTATTCTGAATACACTGTGACATGCATTTACAGATATAAAGATTAGTGAGGGAGTCGCTGGGAAGAAGGTACTTTGCTCGCTCAGAGCTGATGGGTCCTCCGACTCGGAGTCTCTGGAAGTCCGGGAGCTGTCTCTGTGATGTCCGAGTGCTTTAGAAATGGCACTCAACAGCTTTGAAAAAAAAAAAAGAAAAAGTGAGCTGCAAAGAAAAATGTCAGGAGAGCTAAAAATGATATGACCCATCGAGTCTGAATTTGAACAATTTCTGAGGAGACAAAAAAAAATGTGGAAGTAAAAATGTGAATCGAGGCAAAGGTCCTTCCCTATTTCAATTTCTCTCATGGCTCCCTTGAATCTCAACTACAGTGTATCTGGCAGTCTTGAAAAGTCTTAAAAGCGCCGAGTTTAGTCTCCTAAGAGTGAATCATTAAATTGAAATGCCCAGAGCCTTAAATATTTTCTCTCGCCTTCAGTGATGTTAGTCTATGGAGTATCTGATTGCGGGGCTGTTGATAGAATTGCACACTTAAAAAAAGACTAAAAGTGGGTTTGCTGTGACGGTGAATTGTGCTGCAGGCATCTGAAGCTTTTATAGCTTCTGAAGGATGAAATGACACACTTCGCTCTCCCAAACTAAATGCCGAATTCATAAGCAATCAAACGCACCGACACCCTTTTCACACTTTGAGGGTTTCAGCCCTCGTGGTGGTGAATGTTCGCCAACAATGCTGAACTCACTTTGTGACTTCATGACTCTTTTGGATTTGTGTCGCCGCAACACTACATGTAACGTTCGGTCTCTTGGGGCGACAGCGGCTGTTGGATGTCATACTTACGACTTGGCTTACTGGGGGGGAGGAGGCAAACATATAAACAACCAGACAGACTCCAAAGCTGGATTTTAATGTTTTTTGTCGTGACAACATAGACGAACTCCGACAAAAGAGGACAACAGAGGACAGTGGACGGTAATCAAATGGGAGTTGTGTCCAAAAAGTACACTTGCCTGATTTAAATGACCAACACAAGAACTCAAAATTAAACTACAACAAATGTGATGAAGCAAAATGTGTAACCAGGCTTTATAATCTGGACCAGCCTCCACTGGAAAACTAATGTCTTGTACAACATAGGCTGTGGAACAACAAGAATCAAAGCTTTCTGACACAGCAACAGAGACTCTAAATCACAGCAGCTCAAAATGACAATTTGGCGGAGCTTTTTTAAGCTGCTGCAGCGATGACAGCCACAGCTTGATTGGAGCGCAGGGCCGAGTTACGGTACAGTCAAAACCAGAGGCCGAGTGAAGTCCAAGCAGGCACTGATCTGGGCATGGGGGATGATTTGCATAAAGGCAAAGTAATCACACCAAAAAGGGAAAACAAAGCACTGCTGCTCAGGGCTGAAACACTGTTAGTGTTCACCAGGGTTTTGCAGAATGGTCCAACATTGAAGTTCTTGTGTGGATCGTCTATGGAAATTTGCAGAAATGTATGTCTTCCCAAGCTTGTTTTCATCAAACAAAATGTTTTAAATGATACATGATTTTGGTTTATTGCCCAAAAAATGGATCTGATGCCTGCTCGAGGCACCTATTCCTACTACCCAAATACATGAAAAATACCAAATTTCCTGATTTAGATCAACATTTTTAATTGCAAACAGTATTTAGATGGATTGAGTTGGCATAATAATGTTGCATCAGCTTAATATTTTGGGTTCAAGCACCAATGGTGCATAGAACCCTATTGTTATTTGAAAGAGGACTAGTATTTTTCTCCCTATGGGATGATTGCAATTTTGAGGCTATGAAATTCGGTACACATATGTATCAGGATAGGAGGCAAAAAAAAGCCCAGTGTACCAAAACACACCATGCAACAGGACATCTACCATTTTGAATTCACTGTCACATTTTTTGGCCATTTTTCCAGAAATCTGATATTTTCAAGAGCGAACTCATCTGAGGGAATAAGTCCCACAGATCTCAAATTTTGCCCACATATACTATAGGTGGTTCTGACAAAAAGTTATTAAAATGTTCTGTAGAAGTATGAAGGCGTGTCCGTGGTGGCCCATGGCATTTTGCCCTTTTGCCATTTTGGTGTTCTGCCATGAAGGACAAAGTAAGTGCTGTTTAACTTTTCTGTACATGCTCCGATCAGCCTCAAACTTTACATGTGTGACAAAAGTCGAGGCCTATGGACATGCATATAGCGATTTCCTGTCTCAGTCGCCAGCATGCCATTTAACAGAAAGTGCACTCTAATTAGACTGCACCTGGTCCAGTCGGCCACAAACTTCACATGCGTGATCAAAGTCCGGCCCTGATGGTATGTATCGGTCGCTGACCAGCGAGAAGCAAAGACCCGTCAATGCTGCTTGCAGCTTTAAGTATATATGTAATTTAAACTCAAATTTCTGCTTCAGTTGATTTAAAACTCAGTTGAAGTAGAGACAACCTAATAAAAAGTGATTTAATTTCTTAATTTTTCTTCACCTTGACTTGAAGATTTCAATTTTTCTCCACTATCTTAACACACCTGGTCAGTTTCAGATTGTTATAGGCTGTTGCACTACTCCCCCCTAAATGTGACAATTACCAGGACTGTATACAGCCTCGTATCCCTGTTCCTGCACTCTAATTGGCTCTCTCTTCATCGACCCGCCTACCTCACTGGAGCTGATGGCTGATTGGACCAATCAAGCCCCACACCTGGCTTTAAAAGACCTGTCATCTTGGCATTCTGTTGCAGCTTTTGTGTGGTGTTCAGCTCATCCATGTGTCTCTTTGTTGTCTTGTTAGGGATCTAGTTGAGACACTATTTGAGGTTCAAGGTCTTAGTTTGGGGCAGTTCGACTGTTGAAACCCATTTGTTAGCAAGTCATTATTAGCTTGTAGTTAGGGGTGCTACTTCCCATGTATTTTCAGTTTGGTTGATGTCGTTAGGTTTTTGTTTTGTAGGAATTTTTTTGTAGTTGTTGGGTAGGTTAGACATACCCAAGCGTCAAGAATAAAAACTTCTTTTGGGTAAATTTATTGAGTTTATCTAAGTAGCACCTTTCCCCCTAAGTTCCACAGGTTTTGAGTTAAACAACTGTTTTTTGGGGTTTTTTTTGTTGAAATACTTGCTTTTCAATAAATCCATCTCCATTCACTATGGCCAACCAACATTCATCTGCTGTTTTTGTTGCCTTCCTTGCTCACCCTAGACAGCTGTGTTGCAACAATCCAGTGTTGATTGATTTAACACTAAATTTAAATTGAGGCAAACAAATAGAAGTTGATTTAAAAAACAAACAAACTTAATTTTAATCAGATATCTTTGATTGAAGAGGAACAACTAAGTGCCCCAACTCTAGTAGTTTGTTGTTTGAAGTTTTAATTAGAAGTTGTCGTAATTCAAAAAAAAAACCTGATGCAAACTCTTGTGTAATTGTTTTTGTACAGACATCATACATCACTTAGTCCAGTTCAGGTACACAGCAGCCACTTTGCACAGTAAGTAAGCCCCGAGGTACCAGATAACTCAATAACCTGTTCCTTGTTGCTTTTTTGTTGGGCATATGGCGCTCTTAAGGCAATCTGGTATCCCTGCCTGCCTTGGAGGTTAAATTCGTATCTAACGGCCTGACAGACTGCCCCTTCATGGCCTTACTTCCAATCAGGCATCTGGTCTTGTCTGGCATCTACCTACTCTAGCGTGGCTTCCTGGGAGGCTTGACATGGCATTGTGGTGCTGAACAGACGGCTTGTATGGTTAACAGCCTGTAGCTAGCATCACTTTATGCCTTTAGGTTGTTTTTTTTTGTTTTTTTTTTAAAGCAGTCTGGGAGGCAAATTGAAACTTCTAGAAGTCTTTGCCAATGAAGTGAAGTTATTGATGCCACAATGACTCTTCAGATGAAGCTCTGCATATATCAAGCACTCAAGAAGAGCTATTTTAGAGCAGTCATACAAAGACGGAGTTCTATGAGTAATACCAGCTTTCTTGGACACCAACTCGTGTTTTTGTTTTTTTTTTGTTTTTTGTTTTTTTTATAATGTGCAGAGGTCTAAGGTTGATATGACAGCAGATGGAGGCGGGTTGGATAATAAAATGCAAACGACTCAGAGCACCAAACAATCGCAGCCACCCACAACTTCCTTGACAAAAAAAAAAAAGATATGATCGAGGATGCCTTTTCAGACAGTGTGACCTATACATGCTTCGCTGGCAATCGCGGCGGTAATTGGACTGCCCTTGATTAAAATTTTAATTACAGGTAGCGGTCGAGCTAATGGTGCTCATCGCTTACGATTGGTTAATTGCAGGAAGGGAATGCGACCGAATGTGGCAGACTAATGCGTCTGCAAGTACAGCATATGAATGAATCTTTTTTTTTTCTTACAATAACCAAAATTCAGTCATACATTATACAAACATTTCTGATGGTTTCAAAGGGGTTCTTCCAGCGGAGTTTCAACATCACTTCCCCAAAGGCGCATGTGGACTGCCAGACTTGAAAGCAGGAGGATTTGGAAATAAAAAGAGCCACAGTCTGGCTCCTCAAGGTGGACTGCAGGCATCACTGCAAATTTCCAAGAGAGTCAGAAAACTGAAAAACACTGCAGCAGCATCAAACGGTCCAAACCGAATCCCAGTCCACCTCCGCCCCGTAGACAAAAGCGATGCCAGTAGGGAAAGAGTGGAACTTTTTTTATTTGTTATTTTATTTACTCCACTGACAAAGACGGACATCCAAACCAACTGAACCAAAAGTTGCAATTCAGCTGTCAGATGTTGTGGACTCACTGCTCGCTTGATGTTTTCCTTCCTGTGCGCTAGTAAATATTATCATTCCTTCTTCTTCAATCCGGAGTTTGCCTCAGAAACTTTCAGAAACTCGAGAATTAAAAGCCAATTTTAGGGGAGATTCCATGCCAACTCTCAAAAGAATCTAATTCATTTGCTGGGTTCCATCAGAGGGGGAAACCTGAATGATTTAAATTAACCCAGGTTATATGCTTTAAGCAATGCATCCAATGGGATTATGTGGAGCTCTTGAGATGGATTTGTGTGTCTGTGTAAAAGAATACCGAGCTCTCAGCAGCCAGATGTCTGCAGAGCAATCCCTCTGCACAATTACCTCTGGACATCTGGGACCTATAAACACAGCAAGCCAGCTCCACTTCGTTCTTTCTTTACTCCTTTTATTGTCTCTTCATCATTGTCCTCTCTCTTAAGTCTATTCCTGCCTCTTGCACCCTTGTTGTCTCTGTGGCTTTGACTCATCTCACACTGTTGTTGTGCTGTTTCTCCCTCCCTTCCTTCCCACCGCCCCCCCCTGCATGCATATATTCATTTCTCTATTCCGTCCTGTACAGCTCCCATGCCGGAACACATGCATTTTGTTGTCTTCCTCCCTCTCCTGCAGCACATACATACACAATGACTATTTTTCTCTCCCCCAGCTTCGCCCCCCAACCACCACCACCACGACTCCCCCTGTTGTCTCCTCTCACTGCTCTCACTCCTTCTGACTCTTGTCAAAACCTCTCCCTAAGCACCGACGGCAGCAGAGCCTATTTGCCATTCAAATAGTTTTTCATGAGATCGTCACCTGCTGCATGCACGTATTGAGAATGCACAGCATAACTCATCATGTAAATGACTGTATACACAGCGAACAGTGTTGCGGGAGGATTAGAATCAACTATTTGTGACGATCTCTAACAAGAAGACAAGGCTTTTGCAGTTGGGAACATGCAACATGAGATCTTAGATTATATCGTTGCTAATTTTGACACCATACATGCAACACAAGCATGTAAGGGGACGGCAGAACAACTCGCAAATTTATATGTAATTTGCAAATGACAGTCATCTGTGAAATGGGAGGTGGGGTCCATTTGTAATGAGCCATCGAGCTAATAAATCACTTGTTCTGTAGCCAGGCGTTTACTGAGTCCTAATTCTCTAATATACACAAATAAAAATCATTTACAAACAGATTTATTAAAGTGGACTTTTTAAAAACAGATTCTTAAGCTTAAGTAGCCCAAATATTACAAACAATACAGTTAACGCTGTATAATTCTGGTGTGAAAACAATATTGTCTCTCTTTTTTTGATTTACTTGTGTATGTAATTTTACATGTGGCTGTCTGGTTACAGTGAAATCCATCAAATAAATGCAAAAAAAAACTCTTTTGAGAAGTTTAATGTGTTTTGGACTTCATCTCCAAACAAGTCTTAATAAACTGTTCAAAATGTTTCAGCTTGAATGTAAAAGCCCATTCCCAGCTAACGGAACGTTCCTACCACGTTAGCTAACATTCACTAAAATTTGGAAACGTTTTTTTCTTTTAAAAAAAGATATACTGTTTTATGAATGTTTCAGGGATATTTCGAACTTCAAATAATGTTCCCATGAGGTTAAATGTTAACTAAGACGTAATGTTTTAGCTGCAACATTCAGAGGATGTTCTGAGGATGTTGCCACAGATTAACGTTCTCACTGCGGCATTCCAAAGATGTTGTTGCTCTTGTTGAGACCTGAGGTGACACAATGCAACGTGTTAACAGAAGGAGAACATTTTGCCTGTAACATTCTTAGGATTAGACCAGCAGACTGTTCTTTTCTTCAACATTTGCTCAGTGTTACATGATAACAAATGAAGAACGTTGTCAACATCACATTTGGAAAATGATTTCAGGACGCTGGGGCATAATGTTCTAACATTATCACTAAAAAACTACACTAAGGAAGTTATTACCAAACATTTTTGGAATGTCTCAGGGAATGTTATCCTATGTTTTAAGAGGAACATTCTGGCAACAAAAAGAAACCTTTTAGCAATGTCATTTGTTATGTATGTTTGTTAAGAACATTATCCTCTTCCACAATAATAACATTCTTGGAACAAAAAAACTTCTGTGGGTACTAAAACAAGAACCATAACTAAACCTTAGAGCTAAAAACATTACTGCAGACTGTACATTAATATTCAAACAATGTTTACAGAACACAGATTTCTAGATGTTTTGTTTCTTAATAAATGTACAGAGACAACAGGGTTCGGGAGACTGGAGGAAAACAACAGGGTTGGAATTCTTGAGGTCTAAGACAAGCCATAAGTTGAGCTGAGTCAACCTGTTCTCATGCCAAAGACGGTGAACGCTGCCATTTTGCAAAAGCCGCTTGCATCCGCCAGAATTGTTCAAGGTGTCATTTGGAATTTGTGCCACCCTAGACAGGAGTTATTCTAGTTTACAATAGCTACATACCAGGGTGTTTATGTCCTGGGCTAGGCCATGAATTATTCACTTCGGTTCATTGAATGTTGTGATTCGGTCTCTTAGCCAGGTTTAGGCTCCAAAATCATTTGGTTGGGTTCAGACAAGATCATGATCTGGGTTGAAATACATCAGTTTACAACTTGGATGCCTCTAGAACGCTTGGCTGCAGACTCATAGCATCTATTTCTCATATTTACAGACTATTTCAGGTCTTTGGATCCTGCTTATTGAAAAATCACTAGGCTGAACACAGAAATACTGTACATAGCAGTATAGTCCATGTATATATTGAATTACGGTACATTGGCTGCTCTGGCAGTGAAACACAACCCTGCACAAGCAGTCCAGTGGTGAAATTAATGAATAGAAATTGAATATTTGCTTCTTTTTCTCTCTGAACTCACCTTTCAAAATGAAAGTCTGCCCCACTGTAATGTATCATACATGTAATTTCACCAATGCCATGACCAAGAACCCTTGTTGTACAAATGCATCCAAGCTCCGGTAGGTCATTAGTGGGATTAATATTAATTAACTCTTGGGTGATTACTGAATTAGTATTTAGAAAATACATCATGTAAATCCTTGAACTACTCACTACTAGAAAAAGTACCCACAGTCCTGAAGCACTGCTGCCCAACTCTTATGGTAAAAGCCACACGAGTCATCATATGACAAATGTAAGCAATAGAAATTTAATTAAGTCAAAAAGCCCTTTTGAGAGTTAAGTATAATGACTTTGCTGCAAAAGCGTTCACTGGACATAAGTAATACTTACTACTTGGGCTTTTTTATTGGTGAATGTTGTACAGTAATTGCCTTTCCACTACTTTAAGCATTCATTTGAGCAATAAAAACAAGGGCAAAGGAACATTTTGTCCAGGGATGACAATGATTATGTCTCTGCAAAATACATTCTTAGCCTCAGGACGTGGGTTCACCTGTTTTCTAATTTAGTTGCATTATAAAGCAGTCATGCAACAAACGGCGTAATAAGATGAAAACAAGCATGTGTGAGACAGTGCGGCATCCAAAATGTGCTTTATTCACAACGCCTCCGAGCGAGCATGTCCTGTTTGTGCCTCGGCTGAGGGAAGGATAAATAATTCCTCTGTAGCAGGAGGCTGCAGTGTCTTGTGATGATTATTAGAGCCAGAGGAGTAAACGGGGGCCCATGAAAGTTTACCGCGGCCCAGATAGCTCAGGTAGGCTGTCACAGCAATCTAAATATGACCGGCGAGGACAAAGTTGGTGTGAGGTAACTGTTTCTGTCCAGAGGGTAAACAGTGGTGCACAGAAGGTTGATTTAAGGGGGATGGAGGTGGGTGGCTGCATGTGGTTAGAACAACAGCCATTCCTCTTTGGTGATATAAGAGAGAATGACTTTCTTCTTGCTACAGTGGGCCTATTGTTGCACTCTTTTCTAATGCAGATGGTCGCAAAACCTAATACTACAAGTTGAAGTCCAATATTTTTAGTTCAATCTCAGTGTTTTACCCTCAAATCCATATGTGATATAGTTTGCATTGATTCACTGGTGCAAACATATGAGTTCACCCTCAAACCGACCCTTCCCCTCCCAATCATCCATCATGCTTTGAAGCGACAACACCGTTTTCCATATGTCCATCCTTCTTCTCAAGTGTTTATGTTTATAGCTCGCTCCCAGTCTAACATATCGAGGTGTAAAAGGGCATCCAAGGGCTGGGAGAAGATGAAACACAAGTGAGAGAAACGCAAAAAAGATTTGGCACAAGTCGCCGACTCTCATCATTTTTCAGTAAAACATAAAAGGCCACATTGTCTCCGCTGTTTCCCACTCGATATTATTGACCTCATCTGTCCCTGATGGCTTTCTGAATATGGGACAAGGCTTTTCATTTATTCTCGGAAGCTATCGAGAGTCCTTGAACTACTTGTCCCTGTCATGTGCAGTTTCAGGTGGGACTGTTGACCTTGTAAAACAGCTCGAGCGAGACGCTCAGCACATGCAGATTCCCACTCTGGGCCCTCTTGTCACAAAGCTTCTCACAGGGGCTCTAATCCAGGATCACTGGCAGGGTTACACCGACAGACTTCAAGTGAACCAGGTAAGCGATGGGGAATAAACTTTGCTACTTATCTCTGCTGCCAGGGAAAGTTTTCCAAAGAGTCAAATAACCCAATGGTTCTTGTAAATCTAACTGAAGAACAAGGTGTTGAGCCAAAGTGTTGTTTTAATAAACATGCCTGTCAAAAATTAGTGCCCCAATTCCGCAACAGCCAGTAACTGTTCCTGTGACCGCTTCATAATAAAAAGAAAGGTTTGGTTCACATTAGCAGTAAACAGTGAAGCTATTGTCAGCTACTCTCATTCAAATATTGGCTCTTAAACGGTTCTTCAAAAGGCTCTCTGGTTCTTCAAAGCACCGTCACCAACTGAAGAACCACTTGTGGTTCTTTAAAGTACTTCAGGTTCTTCATTTTTATTGGAGTTGTTTAGTTTGGTGGCTGGTAAAAGCTTGAAATCTCAGCTACTTTTTAACATATTATTGTCCTCAATTAATGAATGAATCATCTGACTTATAAAACATCAGAAAACAGAGAGAGAACCCTGTCACAATTTTCCAAGTCACAATTTGGCATCTTGTCATATGATGTTCTGTCCAACCGACTGTCCACAAACCCAAAATATAAAATATCAGGAGACACTCAGAAATGATGCAACCTGTAACTTTTTATGCTTAGAAATTACTTAAAACATTGTCAAGTGCTATTATTAAAATAGTACCAGGTGGGTCTACAATGAGCTATCTGGAAAATGGTTCCTTAAACAAGCTGTTTTTGCTAAGTGTCTTTGGAGCGCCATTAATGGTGCATAATGGAACCTTTTTTTGATGTTTTTTTTGAGGCACATTTTCTTCGCTTCTTTAAAGAACGTCCTGCTAAAAATGTTGGTTATGGAACTGAAAACAATTCTTCTGGGGAATTACTATGAAGAGCCATTTTTGGTACCAGTTGGTGGCCTTATTTTTGTGATTGTACTTCTTGTAAAACTCAGCATAAGCAAACTAAATCCAAAGTGCTGACAGCAAACTCTGCCACCACCAAAAGGAGCTAAAATAGATAATGCTGACCATAAATGGTATCTGAATTGGGATTTGATTTAATAAAAATCTGAAGGATGGACTGTTTGTAGTTGCAAATCAACTGCACCAAGTTTATAGAGCAGTCCATGCTATTGTCTATCTAAAAAATCTACAACACTTTTCAGGAACTCCAACAAACCACCCAAAGCCTGCAGCGGTGGATTTGTGGAGTTTTCACCTTCACATATGCCATCTCAAGGAATAAGAGCCTTAAGATCGCATATGTTTTGCTCTGGCACAACATAAAGCAAACTGAACTGAATTAAATCGAATCTGTCATCTGATTGGCCAGTTTGACTCTGCCTTGTGACAGTGACGGTCCAATCAGTTTCAGGTTTAACTTCAGGATTACACATGTGAGAAGTTTGCATCTATGCATAGATCATTTTTCTACACGTGCACTTTCTATTGTTTTTTTTTTTCCAAATACTATTTTTTTCTACACATGCACAAACTATAATTTTTCATGCAGATGTTGTTGTCCAGGTTTACAAAGGTCCAAACAGCAACAAACCTGAGATTAATTTGTGATCATGACCTGATTAGTCTCACTGACCCTCATTTGAGCTCATAATTTCCAACTTCAAAGGTATCTTTCCTTGGCAGTTCATCTCTGAACAGATTAAATATTGACTCATCTGGTTCATACTGTTACATCTTTAGATATAAATAATGACTGCAGTGTAAAGCAGTGATGAATAACTCCCACATATAGTGCTCCTATTACAAATTAAACATTTGGCACACAGTCTACAGCCACCACTTTTCCCATAAATATTTAAACAAGCCTTTTCTTCGCTGAATTCACATCCTTTGAAGTTGCATCATGTCCAAGTGTATTTGGCAAATTCCAAACATTTAATCGTAGGCAGAGGGCCCCAGTGATGAACTGAAGCGAGCGTCTTGGCTCCTGACAAGCTGATTGCTTCTGACTTAAAAGCGCAAGAGTGAATATTCAAGGATGACCACCGGGACGTGGCCGAGGTATCTCATTGCTGAAACGGGAGAGTGAGGCTGTCAAAGTGTGACATATGAGCTATTGACCTTTGTCCTCGGCGGCGCATTTGAGTGGGGGTGTGGAAAGGTAGAGCTCCATACAAACAGCTTTGAAAGACAGGAAAAGGTGCTTCTAAGCATTTACCTCGAACCAGAGTCTTTTTTCTTCTTCTGAACATTTGGCTCCGTTGGATTCATCCGAAAGCTCCATCTCGACCAAAATAGTTTTATTTCCCACTCATGTTTATGTGTGCTTCCTTTCTTCATATAATCCTGCAGGCCAGTCAAGATTCGCTGCATTAAGAAGACAATTGTTTGTGAAATACTTTGCCATAATCCTATGACCCACTTTCGGTCTTTTGTCGAGGGGGAAAAAAAAAACTCATTGAATTCCTTTATGGCTTTATCACAGGCCACTTGGAAGAATAAATTTCCATCGTTTAATGTAAATGTGAACTCCAGCAAGCTTTTTTTTAAAGAGATGATTCGTATACAGACACTCAGCATAATGATGACTCGCCTGGTGGGTGAGAGAAGCACGAAGCAGACCTAACCCTGTTTATTTTAACAAATGTAAATGCAGGCGTCTTCTGTTTTTTTTTTGTTCGTGGAGTTCATTTATGGGGCTTCTGTAGTCAAAATAAAGAACATAGTGATGATATTGCAGGTAAGACTTTCGGATTGGATTACTACAAGACGTTCCCGTGTGAAAGGCAGTGTTAGTGTGATAAAATGGGACGGCAGCTGACAGATGTCATGTTTAGACACAAAACAAAGGATATATTTCAAACTAACTCATGCATTCGGCTGCATAAATAGATCAGATTATGATGAAAAGCCTTAATTCTTATGCATTTCTTCACTGGGTTTGAAGTGGAGAGATACTTACCGGGGAAAAAAAGCAGTTTGTTTAGCTTGGCTCAGGCGGTTTACACTCGACTGATGAGTTTATTCCCTTCCCAAGAGCGGACAGGTTGTACAGTTTAAACTGTCGGCAAATAAAAAGCAAATGTTGCAACTTGGGAGAACGGCACCCACGAAAAAAGCAGAAGCGCATCGAGGACTTCACCATCACAACCTCTGAGATGGAAAGATGGAAAGAAAACAGGCAAACAATGAACTTCCTGGTCGTGTAAACTTTTGAGGTGAAGCCATTTGTCATGCTTCAGGAAGGAAACCGAAGGCAGTTTAGCTATCAGTCGGACTGTTTATGGGATGACGCACAAGAAAAGGAGAGCAGAGCTTGTGAAACACCTGTTTTTAGCTTATGTTTGCATTTGAAACTACGCTAAAACCACTGAACATGTGCATATGTCATTTTGGGAGGCTTCCATTAACTTCCTGATGCTAAAAGGTTGTATGAATCTACACTGTTCCAAAAAAATATATGCATTAAATAACACATTTTATATCGACTTTAATCCAATTATTTACTTCATGGTCATTCTTATTTGGGTATATCTGACATTCTTCACCACTTCTTCAGTCTAGAGACTCCTTAATAAGCAAAGGAACTGCAGTGATTATCTACTGGTGGTGTGGGTAGCCATGTGATCTCTGTTCTCCATCCAGCTGTGTATGTAGAAGCCATATAAACACTCTAGAAAGTCAAGAGGGTATTTTAAAAGCGACATGCCAATTGAGGGGTTGCATTTTTCGGAAACTATTACGCACCGATCAGCTACAACATAACATAACATCGATCATCTTGTTACAGTTTAATGCTCAGTTGTGTAACCTTGGGTGCTGGTGTTTATGTGGATGCTACTTTGACATGCTCCGATATGTTGCTGCAGATGGAGCACCCTCCAGGAGATATGCACACTGTCGCATCGCAAAAACTGCTCAGGAAAGGCTCGAGGAACATGACCAAGAGCTCAGACAAGAGTTTACCTAGCCTCCAAACTCCCAGAATCCCAGTCTGATCTCTGACGTGCACCAGAACAAACTTGATCCACGGACATCCCACGTTAGAAAACAAAGAATTGTAAGGATCTATTGGTGCCAAACACCATAAGACACCTCCAGAGGTCCAGTGTCCACTGCCTGATGAGTCAAAGTTATTGTTGCAACACAAAGGGGAACTTATCAAATCAAATGTACTTTTATCACACATTCAAAACAGCCTGAGTTTAAATGCTGTCCATGTTATCAGACAAGCAGCAACAAAAATGTGCAAAACATCAAGACAGAATAACATGAGTAATATCCAAATTTAAACAAAAATAAAACGATAAAATACCGAATGAGGCAAAACAGGATGGCAACTTGTGATATCATTTTTTTAAAAAAAAACAAAAAACTAATCTGAAATATTAAGACCATTAAGAGCAGCCAAAGGCCACTGAAAACATGTAGGTCTTGAGGTCTTACTTGAAAATGTCAGTGGAGGACAAACGTTGACATTTTCAAGCATTTGCACAATAATATGCAGTTTAATGTTGTGGCTGATTGATGTGATGCTTTATGTTTGAAAAGTAAAACAATCTTACAGAATAAAGGAATGTTATGGTCATGCAAATGCCATTCGGGGATGTGGTTTATAGTAAGGTTTCTATGGATTTCCAAGATATCTAGATGGATATACGGTGGGTTTGTTGAATCCACTGAAGGAAAGTCTGATTGATATTTTCTAAAAACGAACAAAATTCAGTTGAGAATATTCATAACAACACTTTTTTTTAAATTCCAAAACTATGGCCTGGCAAAGTAATTGGGTTGACATGTGAAAGTTCTGTCATTTTAGGAGGTCAAAGAACAACACTTAAAGGCTTGTACACCTTATTGCAAGAGGACATTTAAAAATGTCAAACATAATTTATGGAAATGTACAAATGGGATGCAAGTTGATCTACTTTTTTTTTTTTTCCAAGCAAACCACACTACCTCAATTTCATATTCCCTATTACCAAGAGCTACATCAGGTAAATGGACACCATGTGGCAAGCTGGAAAGTGCACTTCCTTCTGATAGCACTGAATTTCCTTGATCTTAAGCTGCTGCCAGAGGAGACTATCCATCACGTTCCAGGAGAAAAGTGAAAGCAGATAGGACTGGTAAGAGTCTGACTGAAAACAGACCCGACCAGCCCATATGGCCTCATAAAGAACACGGCCCCTCACTCTAAACATTTCCCATTTTTAGGACGCTTAAGAGCCGACACTGTCCAGACAGTGGCCCAGAGCTGCGCAGGCTAGAATGGCCTTCAACTCCAAACTGGGACTTCGGAAACAGGAACGTCCCTTCTCGTTAATTCTACCTCTGTGACTTTCACACTTCAACAGAAAACAGGGTGACTCTCAGGTTGTGATATTTTACCGGTGTGTCGTCTTTGTGTAACATCTTCCCCTGGTAAGAATTTATGGGGTCGATAGCAGATGGTGTTTAACATGCTGTAGGTTCAAAAATGCACTTTTTAGGTGATGCTGTCAAGAAAGTTACTGTATCTCCATTTTTGGGTAAAATCTCAACGTATAAAGCCACAGTTAATTCTCCTTTCATTCCACTCATTACACAATGCACCAGACATGCTGTGATCACATCTAGGGAATCCTTTTGATGACCAAAAGAGCCAAATGCAGCGCAGTGACATCAGTCGCATTTTGGCAACGCCAGATATTTTTTTTTTGTGGATTATTCAAAGGCATGAAACCCCCCCAGTTTTGATATTTCCTGTGAACACTGTGCTCCCATTCATAACCAGATCACTTTGATAGCAGCCATTCTCTGTAGTCTCGATGACCTCACTTGAGAGTTCCCCCCCCCTCCCTCCTGATCAAAGAATGTGATGTTTGATCCTCTGATAATAGAGAAAAAAACCCCAGAATCTCAGATCATCTCCCTCTCGCTTCATCCGTCCGCCCTCCTTTCATTTCGCAGCTCCAAAAATTGCCATCCGAAATGAAAAGCGTTTTGAGGAGTACAACAGAAATGCACAAAAAGTCAAAAGAGGCCGAGCACTTAGTGGAGTAATGATGCCAGTTAGCATCGCCAGTCTCCCAGTTTGTGTGACCTAGATAGAGAATGACACGAGCCGACTGGAGTTGCCTCCGTTCGCTGCACGCTGCTGCATTGCTGATACATTTCTGCTTGGAGATGGGACGACTCTGTCAAGCGCAATATGCAAATTTCTAAAAAGAAAAAAACAACATCTTTTGCATCGTAGTAAAGGGTGTGCTTCAGCAGCGAGGTAAAGTTTGGGAAGTTGTCGCTGCGTATGTCTGGAGGATTGTTTGTCTATTATCGAATACTCAAATGAGAATTGGATTACATTGTAAAGATGCTGCCAACAAGGACACATTTCAAGTGGCCGTCCTCATCTGGTTCTTTACATATTCATGAGCAGCAAGTGATATTTTAGCGTACGAGGGCCCTCATCAGCAGGGAGACATATTGAGGCGGTGACAAATTGGCGACGCGTTGGCGTGCAGAGACATACAAACTCCCGCCGCCGTGCTGGGGTCCACAAAGGGGACGATCCAAGGGCGTCTTCTGGTCCCTTCCTAGTCTGACAAATCTGCCTCACTCTGCACTTTCTGCATAATTCCCTCTGCTACGGGCCTAAATGACCTGCGTGATCGCCATGAATATCAATGTCACGCGTGTCGGTCCGCGTCAATTCGGCTCCGTTTGATGCATGTCGCCGACTCCGCCGTTGAAATGCTCCGCCGGGCCGCGGGAGGATGAGGAGGATGAGGTGGAGGAGGAGGGGGAAGATACACAAGCCGGATATTGCTGGCTGAGGCATTTATGTCACCTTTAAAATGTAATGTATACGTCACTTTGAGGAATGTAGCAGAAATTGGAGGCCCTTCGCGCAGCCGGAGAGGCCCCTTTATAATCGGAATCAACTTTGTCACTGTCGTTTCCTGGGAAAATAATCATTATTTTGACCTCCTGTGCAATCATAACAGGAATTATGCTTTCCACTGTGACACCTCTGACTTTCACAAACAAGCCAAAGTGAAAGATTAGATTTTGACAGCACGGTTGAGGTGCGATTTACCGCCACAGTTATGAAAAGGGTGTGTCATCCCGACTACTTTGCATTCCCCCTTGTTGCATCACCGCTGCAGGAGCTTGATTAAAGACAATAAACCTGATCAAAGCGAGACTCTCGTGCAGCTCGGCTATGTAAATCATGTTTGCTGGGATATTGCTTTTACAAAATCCGAAATGACGTGAGACACGATTTTGTTTTGAGAGAGATAAAAGTTTTGCAGTGTGCAACTCCAGACGGCTGAATTAAAGACAAAATAAATAGAAAACTTGACTCATGAGATATTGAATTTTTAGTCTCCAGGGATACAAAACACTATTACAAAGAATTTATTCTGTTTTTATTGCAGATTTTCTTTGAATATTCTGGTATGAGTGTCTCTTACTGACACTGACAAGTGTGGGATTTAATATTAGACTGAAATATGCTTCTGAAAGCACAGATTTATGCTAAATTTAACCCTCTGAACTCCAAACAATTTTGTTCTTGCCACATTTTTCATTGTGGGCTCAGTTGTTCACTGCAGTATCAAGTCCTACACCTCTATGGTGACAGCACAACCATAGCTCGGAGTAAAGGGAACACAAGCATGTCTTGAATGCAGCATGGCACAGCTTTAACACTTTAAAATCTGCATTTATTATGCAAAAATGACAAGAAAACCTGGCTCCATATGGAACTAATACCAGAAACATATGACTCTACATTGTAAAGATAGTTTATTTAGTTTTTTTTTCTTGTTTCCTCTCTGCTCTGTGTGAACACAGCCTGTTTTTTTTTGTTTTTTTTTTTTTGGGGGGTGGGGGTGGGTGGGTGGGTTGTCTCATGAATGTTCGGTCGCAGCTGAGTCGCTAATGGCTTCTTGGTTGCACAGAATTATATTTCTGACATGTTTTGCTTGGAAAAAACTATTTATTTCTGGGTACTATTGAAAGCAATCATGTGGAGTAGAGTGATTGTGATGAAAAATCAGGATTTTAAGCTTCATTTTCGCTACGGAACAGTCAGTCACAGATGCGTAGTTCAAGGACTCGAGGGAAGTTGAAAATATATCCGTTCTTTTCGTTTTAGCAGTGTTTATCTCTGATTAATGGTGGAAAATGGCAATTTCTACAAAAAACAACATGCCAGGATTGGTCTAAAATTGTGACACATCACCGCCAAACAGACCCAGTTTGTCTAAAATTAGCCTTTGGTCAACAGTAGTGGAGGAAATGTTCACATCTTTTCCTGAAGCATATAGTCCATGCTTGCATTTCAGCTGCAAAGAGCCTGATTTTTTTTTTTTTTTGTCTCATGACTGTCAGTTGCAGCTGAATAGCTTCATGGTTGCACAGACAAGCAAATAATTCTGTTTTTGACATGGTGTGGTTGGAGAAAACTATTTTTTGTGCAAATCTTAAAAGGAATCATGTAGAATAGAGTGATTGTGATAAAATGCTTCAAACTCAGATTTGGTTAATTTTCTTGACGGAACTGCCAGTCACAGAAGAGTAGTTCAAGGACTCAGAAAGTTGAAATCTCTCCACTCTTCCAGTTTTAACAGTTTTTATCATTGATTTTTGCTGTAAAAATGGTGATAAAAAAAAAAAAAAAAACAACATGCCAGAGTTGGTCTAAAATTGTGCCATTTTGCACCAAAAAAAGACAGTTTGTCTATAGTTAGCCTTTGGCCAACTGTAATGTTCAGATCTTTTACTTAAGTGTATTGTACAGACTTGAGTAAATGCACATTTCACCACTGCTTTCTAAAAAGCTTCTGAAACAACATTCAGATCATCATTTGAACACCGGAATTCTTTTAGCGTTGAGCTACTCCTTGAGGCGAGACGACCTGCTGCATCTGTTTAATGGTGCAATCCTCGAGGGAAATGGGAATCCACTGCAGACCGGGTACACTTTAAACGCATCCATATTTAATAAAACGCCCAACTTGGATGCCTCCGTCGCAGCGGTTTATCAAACCAAATGTACTTTATTAGTAGGGTGATGTGAAATGATGTCACGGCGGGCTCCTGCTGTCATTCTGTGTCACTTTCTCTAATATGACACAGGCCACCACTGGTACTCAGCCAGGACAAGTGCCCTTCAACTAAAATATCCCTCTGCCAGGATTCAACATGCAGAGCCATCAGGCTCAGCTGCTGCAGCATCTGACCTCTCAAACTGGCTGCTCTCCACCGCACATTACAGTTGTATAATGAGGACTAAAAAAGAATACTGACTCAAGTTTTAAAGGTTAGATTCATAGTCGATTGGTATTAGCTTTAAGCATATTTAGAGTTGATGGCATGTCTGTGTGTCTTTTTAAAGCCCAATTTCAATCTTTTGACAAACACTCCAGGAGAGCTTTATTTATCGATTGCTTATATTTTTGTGCGTGTGAAGACCACAGTAATCAATGGACACCATCCCCACCTGACATTTGAGGCAGACAAAGTGTAATTATTTGAAAAAAATCTGAACGAGACAGAAATATCCACAGCCAGAAGAAAACTTTTTTTTTTTTCTTCAAATATAGATATATAATTCTCTGGTGGCTTCAATATGAGACCAAAATGATCCCTCCAGCTATTTTCAGGCTGCTCGTCAGCCCAGACATTCACATGACACTTTTCTAGTTTCATTTATTTTACCTTAAAAGAAAAACCCTGTGTATCAAATGCATTTTTTTTTTAAAGTCAGACCAGTTGTGTGTGCAGAACTGCTGCTTCTGCTGCACTATAAAAATAATTGCATGGACAATGTGCCTCGAGTAAATTTGGACCTGTGCCTTTTTCTTTTTTCTTTTTTTGGTTTAATCCAACCACACTCTTATGTCACTTTTTAGAAAATCACATTTGTTCAGGGAATTTTATTTCGGTGATAAGCCCTACTGTTTGGAACAAATAGTCCCTTTGTGCTAATAATCCAGCTGACAACCAGATGAAACTGATGTTTCCTGATGCATTGCTCAGAGCGAGGAAACTTATGTTTGAAGTAGGACAGAAGTGCAGACTGTGAGATAAACTGCAACACTGGTAGCTGTTCTGGGTCTTACTGCAAGTTTCTAAACTTAAGCTTTTCTGGCGCACCTTGATCACACATTTCTCCGGCACCAGTATGATGGAGCTATCAATAATTGATTCCCCAGAACAAAAAAAATGTATGTGCTCTTGAAGAGGTGGCTTGTGTCTGCAGTCGGCGTTTTATTAAGCATCTGAAGACAACAAAAAAACAACACAGTCTCAGACTCCAACGCTTCTCGCGACTTTCTCTATCTTTGAAGTGAAAAAAAAAATAAACTGCTGTGCTTGGACTTCAATTCAAATGATTTTATGTATAAAAAAATGCACTTGCACGCAAAACACAGCACGGAACTCACAAAACAACCTCAAAAAATTTTCCAATGACACTTATTCTCAGAACATTTATTCTCAGAAACAGCTCTTTCAGCTCAGTGCATGATGTGAATAACATTGACTACCTCATTACGATGACACCTGTCAAAGGGTGGGATATATTAGGCAGCAGGTGAACTGTCAGTTCTTGAAGTTGATGTTGGGAGCAGGAAAAATGGGCAGCATATGAATGTGAGCGACTTTGACAAGGGAAAACTGCAACGGCTGGACAGCTGGGTTTGAGCATTTCCAAAACAGAAGGTCTTTTGGGGTTTTAACCAAAAAATGGTGAACCAAGTATAAGACCATAGACACCAAAAGCTTCTGAACACCTGGTGTCAAGGATAGAAAGTTGTCAAAACACATAGTGCATGGCAGTTTACTTTGTATGGGGCTGCATAGATGGGTCAATATGGGCATTTTGACCAATCTCCACCGTGGAAAGTGCCTACAGTTGGCCACGAATATCAGAAGTCAACGACGGAGCAATGGAAGAAGGTGGTCTGGTCTGATGGGTGACATTTTCATTTATCTCGCTCAGAAAAGGCAGCAATATGTACTCTGGGATGAAGAAAAGTAGCTAAATGCAGTGTGATGCTCTGAGTACCATGTGAACCCCTTCATGGTAGCAATACTTCCTGTTGGCAGTGGAGCCTTTCAGTAGAACAAGGCTCTCTGCCACACTACAAAATCATTCAGGAATGACTTGAGGAACATGACGAAAAGCTAAGGTGCTAATTTGGCCTCCAAACTCTCTAGATCTCAATCTGATTGAGCTTCTGGATGTACCATGTGGACCCCTTCATGGTGGTGGTATTTTCCCTGTTGGCAGTGGCCTCTTTGAGTAGAATAATGCCTCCTGCCACACTGCAAAATCATTGAGGAATGACAAAGAGCTCAAGGTGATCTGACCTCGTTGAGCATCTGTGAGAACTACTGAATCAATAAATCCCGTCCACTGAGGCTCCAGTTCGCAGCTTGAAGGACTTAAAGTTTTGGTGTCTGATTCCACGGGACACCTTCAGAGCTCTGCAGAGTCCAAGCCTCAGTTGATCAAAGCTGTTTTGACACACCCTGCATAGTTTAAGGCAGGCGTTTTTAATACAATAGCTGATCGGTCTATGTACATAGTTAAATGGAATGTCAAGGTTTATCGTTTTAAACACCGCCAAGGAGATTTACCAAAGTGAGGGCGCATCCATGTGGAATAAATGCTCATGGGAACTGTGTGTCCCATAAAATGTCCCATGACACTAAGAGTAGGACCAGCTTCTGCTTGAGGGGAGCAGGCATGCGTTTTATACGATCCATGTACATAAAGTGGATACTAAGTTGAGCAGCAACTGTGGTAACAGGCAATGAAGGAAATCAGACATGGCAGCACATGGTTGTAGCTCATAGCCATCATGCAGCAGATCACACATCAAGGACAAACAGACTACACAGAAGAAGAAGAAGATGCAAACGTAGATTAGGACCAGACGGTGTGCATTTAGAAAGAAAGGGGTTTAAAAAGTAGCCCATCTGGAATCTCTGTGATTATTAGATATGATTTTTTTTGCCTCCAAGGGGATGAAGAATGAACGCCCCCCCTCATTACTGGAACAGCAGGATGGCAGGGGGTGTACGCACAATGACAGCGCAATCACTGTCACGTACTTGATCCTGTTTTATGAACTCAGCGCGGTGAGGAGCTCCATACTCTCTCCGAACGGGCAGATTGGTTTTGTTGTGCGAAAGATGAAATGAAGCGTGCTTGAAAAGATCTGAGATCATTTAGTATCGCCGGGAGCAGATCTGGAGGGGGGGGGGGGAATAACGAGATTGCTGCACATGAAATATATTCATATTAACAATTAAGATTATTAGATTAGCAAAGTTTTCAGAATGCACCAAAGCTATTTAAAGGTTATCGTCCCTTGGGGATGTTTGCATCTCAGATAAAGGACATAAATTTTAAAGAAGCTGTTTGTTTTTGTGTATTCTGCTGATATAGAAGAATCACTCCAAGTTTTGATCATAATGAGAGAATTTTCATCAAGAAAAGAGTTGTCAGTGGCAAACTGACACATACATAATTACAGCGCAATCCCGGCAGCTCTGTTAATTAAAGCCGACTATGAGGTTAGATGTAATAAGATGGGATTAGATGAAACTCATTGTCCTCTGAGGACTTTACCATAGTTCAATTAACTCTGCAAATAGCCTGAATAAAATACGAGCATATTGCAATATTAATTTTCTGCACGGATAGGGATACTGTATGAATTATGCAACCCAAAAAAAAAGAAAAGTAAGAGGACCATGAACGTCCATATGGATGTGTATGTTTACAATGCGAAAACGTGATCCACTGAGCGTTTCATGGTTGTAACCTGGCAGGAGGCTTTTTGGCGGCCATCTACACACCATCGCTCTCCCCACTTTGTTTCCTCCTCTCTCTGGCAGAAGAGAGCTCCTTTAACCTTTTCTGTCTGGAACCTGGAATGAGAAATTTAGTCGCTCGCTGTGGGAACCAGGCTCATTAAAACATATTGGGCTTCAACTTATACTTTTTAGTATCCAGGCCATGAATATGCATTATTCAGGGATGGGATATCATCTGTCTCTTTGTGCTCCCTGGGAACGCCAGATTTTAACCCAAGGGGCAGAAGAAATAGCTGTGTCGAATATGTTTCCTGTGCCAACCCTCAATATCATGGAAACATTCCGATACTTTCTATTTTGTTAATATAATGAGATTACCCAGAGTGGGGTTAAATGGAATCATGGGGTTTGTCATTGTTGATGCGATATCAAAGAGAAACCTCATGCATGCAGCATTAACTATAACATAAAAGCTGCTTGTTGTCCTTCCATCTCTCCCATCATGCCAACAAGCCCAGAGGGGACACAAAGTCCGCTGCTTTAAGAAACTGCCAGATGTTTTCAGAGAACGTCACACTCGACTGTGACAATGTGCGTCAGCTGCACTGTTACATTTTGTCCTGTTCGGACAAATTAGTGTGCATGATTTAGTCACCCAGGAAATTGATTATATGGCTGTCGGACGCCTGATAGATTCTGAAACCACTGCAAAGTCCTTCATTGGTCAACAGTTTGTATGCCCCCTCCGCCTTTAACAGGATAACCTGCGCATGAGGAGGCCAACACAAAAAAACGAAACGTCCTCACGGTGCGGCTCATTTGTCACCCTGATGATAATCTATAACAGCCAGGTTGCCTGCTTGTGTGAGCCGCACTCAGCTGCAGCCTGGAGACTTGGGTTGCCATGCGTTTTTGGCAAACATTATCAGATGGCAAACAAGCAAAAAAACAAACAAAAAAAAAAAGCGAAGGGGGGTTCGGGGTGTGGGGGAAGGGGTGTGTGTGTGTGTGTTGGGGGGGGTGATACTTTGGATTAGGGAAGATTTATACGGATGCCGAATAATTTCTGATGACGTTGCTCTTGCTAACACGGTTCCGCATCATTATGTTTGCCTGCTTGCAGACTGTCAGCGCGGCGCTGTGCCACAAATATTGACTGTTGGTTGTGCCCGTGGTTTGATTACTTAAATCTGTCGTTTTATTTGCCTACCAGCTTCTGGTGCTTGTCTGTAGAGATGGCCAAGTGATGATATTATGAGTAGCTTGTTTTGGGTAAAAGAAGAAAGAAAAGTAGAGTTGAGAGGGACATAAAACGCAAAATAACTAACATGAAATTGGGATTCTGTCCAAAGTGAATAGGTTACCGTTAGAATAGGGACTAAATGGAGCAATGTTTTGACAAGCAAATCCCTGTTTTTCTTGGATTTCTTGCTTGACGAGCTTGCACATAAGGACATCAGCCTCATTTTTTTTTTCAAGGGGACCTCAGCCGATTCCCCACATCAAAGTCTGTTTACAGGTCTTGAGAAGTACTCCTGCACATGTGAAACAAGTTATAAAAAGTCTCTCTGGCTCCAAGCGGAGCTGTGTGAAGTCTGATAAACAGGCTGGGGATGAAGACAAGTTGGAAAATGAGAAAATGATGGCGTGGAGTTTGAAAGAAATCTGCCTACCAGATCTCCGTCGTAGTTCAAGGTTACATTACCGACTAGAAACACACGACACACCAATCTCCACTCAAACTGTCAGCAGCTGAGTTGCTTTACAAGTCACTTGGGCACAAGGTTTCCACTAAATTGGTGTCATCTTTGTGCAGAAAAGTGGTGTGGAAGTCTGGGTAGTGGAAGGGTGCATAATATATCTGACTTTTGAAGCTTATTTACCATAATTATGATCTTCCCTCTCTGCTCATAGATGAAACCAAAAAAAGTCATCCCTGTGTATCAAATTGACATATTTAGGCGTTTTATCCACGTAAACAGTCCTTTCCTACATTAAAATAGATTAGATGCAACTGCACACCATTACCTCCTTCAGGACTATGAAATCCACACCACTAATGACATCCCCCTGCCTAATTTAAACCCTTCTGAAGAGAATGGTGCTACAGAAAGCCCCATTCTGCAAGCTGACAGAGTTGGTAAGGTTTGTGTAAAACCCAAGAAGTCTGTCATTGGTCCACAGTCAGGTTTAAAGGCTCCACCATGTCACTGACGGCTTATTTTGCTCATGATATGTTTCGCAGCATGTAAAAGACACCATATAGACATGTTAACAAGGGAAAAAACCTGATTTCAACACATGAGTGGTTTGGTAGCATGGCACAGCAAAAGGCTGAAACTCAAGAAACTACTTGTGAATTTTGTTATGTTTAAAAATGACAATTTAGTGGGTTTGTCAAGCCTCAAAGGTTCCCCTTGGGATGGTTGTACTTTTAACCTTTCTTTCTGTGTAATCAAAGTCGTAAAGTTCCCAAAGTACCAGTCATGTCAGGCTGACTTTCAAGGAAAATTATGCACAAGAAAAGCAGAGTATTTCATGTAACCCTTGTGCCCCACTTACTCATCAGATGTCGTTGGATCCTTTGGAGCCACCTGAATGCCACCTCACCTGTTCCCCATTCTCAATCAAGGCCCTTTTTATTTAAACCTTCCTTTGCTCTCTGCCACACTGTCGCTTAAGCGTTATCCTGATGGCTGTTCCAATTCCTGACTGTTACCCGCCTGACACCTGTTGTAAGATTGTTTCTGATCATCAATAAATCACCTAAACTGCTCCTGGCTGCCTGGTTAAGTCGGCACCATGCGTGGCATTTCCATTTAAATGAAAGCCGCAGTCCTGCAGCCATCTGGGGTTTAATGTAAACATCATTGAGCTTCGATCGAAATCCGGAACAATCTGAATGTAAAGAGGACCTGAAAGTACACTTTTTAAGACAGTAAAGTAATAGCCTGTGGGAGGTATGCACACGCTCATTTGATATCTGTGCCGCATGCCATTCAAAGTCATTACAGCAATTAGTGCGTAGTACAAGAGGTAACTTGTCAATCAATCCGCTTTCAGTACATCTGCATATTTGATTTTTATTGAAGTTTGAGTAGGAGTTGCTCCTTTCTTTCCTTTGTTCTTTTCTGTCATGGCTTCTTGCGCTAATTACCGCAGTTTCACAGAAATGGAAGTCACATGCAGGCCAAAGGATGCCAAGAACGCCAAACAATGGCAAGCTGTGTGGTGGCTGTAATCAAACGCAACCAAATGTACAATTCCAGAGAGACGACAGAGAGCAAAAGTCCTCTCTAATTTGTTTTGCTGTTTATTTATAGTCTACGGAGATGTGATAATTCCACTGTAGTCTCGAGCTATTTCAGATAACAGTCCTTAAGAAACACTACTAATTTGCCCCCCATCATCACAATAATCCTAAAGGACGTGGTTCAAAGTGTGTTGCCAGCTTCTCACAGCTCCCCGCTGCCTTTTCCTCTGCTTCCTCCTTCGCTACAGGTCATGTGGCATCCTGCCAGCATTTGAGGACACTAGCTTTTGTCAAAATTTGTGGATGTAAACAACTCAATGGGCTGACAAGAACCCGGCCCTCTACAGTAACAGTGTTCTGTTCCCCCCACGGCTCTATTTGCTTTCATGTTTGTATCTTAAGAGTGTGGCTGCTCTTAGCAAGGAAAAAAAAAAGAAGGAGGGGGGGAGTAGAGAGAATTTGCTTCCAGCATTGGTCCCACAGTTCCCCTGAACTTCAAAGGGCTGTAAGGGAAACTTTCCTACATCTTGATGCAGCGTTCACCTCTGTGCCACTATCAGGAAGGATCTATCTGTCTCCATCTGCAGCCCCTCACTGACTCAGAATACACCATACTGTATAAAGACTTCTCTTGGTAACAAGTGAAGTAAGGTTTCTCCTGCCTTCAATAAGAATCACTACGACACCTGCAATGAGGAATGACTAGCATGTGACATTTTACTAATCTCACTCATTGCATGCTTGTTTTAGAATTAGATTTTGTCTGTGCAGAAGCTCAAGAGCATGGAGGGTGAGGGGGGGGGGGTTTGTCACTGACAGGCCAAGCTGATTGGACCGACTAATCAAAAGCTACAATTGGGGTGAATGATGAAACGCAGAATCGAGATGTCTGTCCGCTCGGATATTTGCATTTTTCCATTTAAGTCCTCTTCTCCCGGAGACATTGTCACCTTATTCAAGCTCGGCAGCCTCTCCGAAATATAGTTCATTTTAAAAAGTGATGTATGATTAGCTCTGCCAGCCACGATCCTAATTGAAATGAGTTTCGGCTGTGCGGCGGGGGGAACCGGGGCAGGGATGCACAGCTGTGCCTGCTACAATTGGTCTGAATCAGTTGTTCGTCCCATTTCACTCTGCGGACTAATGATTTTCTTGCAGCGGCCGGAATTGCTGATAAGGTCATGTAAGGGAAAGTTTGAACAGTGGAAATTAACAAAGAGCACGTTCGTGTTGGCTACAAAAGGCGCCACAGTTCTCTTTTAGTTGAGTTGTGAGCAAAGCTAAATTAATTTGCACTTCAATGCGACTGCTGAGCTGCAGCATTCTCCTTTATTGACCCCTTTCGATGTGACTCACCTTCAGTGGCGCTTTACTGAAGTGTTTTGTGCTGCGCCGAGATGTGAAAGCAGCTGAAGACGAGGGGTGTCACATACTGGAGTACATTAGCTTCTCAGGTAATGGCAAAGTGTGGCCCAAAGCATTCCCCTCCTACCTTACAGAGAGGCATCCATCCTTTACAGTAACGAGAAATTTGTCTGCGCAATCCGAGGCTCGCTGCCTCGCTTGGGGTCTGTTTTTGCAGAGTTTCGGCACAGTGACGGATGTATGGCCTCAGAAAAGAAGCAAATTATCGAACCCAGGGTTAACAATATAAAGAAATAAAGCACTTTTGGAGCCCCAGGTGTGTGCACTTGTTGCGGGAGTAATCGCGAGCATGCTACAGTGACACCCATTTAAATCTGATTTGCAAATTATTATTTTTGTTGTTTGCTGCTGCTGCCGGCGGCTAATTATTATTCACAGTGGGGACAACAATGTGTCATCATCTATTTGCTGGGGGATTAGGGTGATACTGCTGGAAAATGCACACGCTCCTCACAAGGAGGGGAGGACGCCAAGGGCCCAAACATTACATTGGCACTTCATTTTGATAGCGCTTTCATTTTGATAGCTTGAGAATAAATGAACCTCCGGGCGTCATCACCGCAAGACCTTCCATGTAATTGAAATGCCGTGAGAGAATAATCCTGTATATGCATTCACTGCTATAGCTCCACATCATTTGTCCTCGAAAATAATCACTTATATTTCTCTTTAACATATGAGAAGCAACATTTTGAACCTTTGTTCTTTCTCCCTCGTTTGTATTTTCTGCTGCTTTCCCTGCCTTTACCAAAGCATTGTGGTTTTTTGCAGTGTGCAGGGTGCAAAATGCAAATGTTATCCGTTTTGTGTTTTCTATGTCGCATCAAAGTCCAGCATGAATTTGATACTGCAAACAGCCTTCAAAAAAACAGCATATATTTGGGGTATATATCGCATGAAAAAGCACAAATCACACTGATATTATACTGAATTTTTCTCTGTTAAGTCGAAAAACACATTTAGTATCAGTTCCTTGATCAGGAAGTGTCAGGTATTTTGTGCATGACCACACAAGATTCTTTGATTGTGATCCCCGCCGGGAGCTTGTTCCACCACTGGCATGCAGGATCAGAGAACAGTCCCGACGCATGCATCCAAACACCCTCATGAGGGGGCGTCTGGAGAGATCCAGCCACAGCTATAGGGTGTCACCGTTGCCTCGAGGTAGGCAGGTGGCAGCCCATTGTTGGCTTCCTCACCCGGGTCTCGATCCAGGAGGGATCACGAGCGATGTGACACAAATATTTGGACAAGATGAAGAGCACATGGGATGACGAGTCCTGGCTCCGTCTGAGGTGTACCTGCGTGGCTAGCCAGCAGACTCAACCGGAGCCAGATTTGCTGCTGGCTTATCTCGTCCATAAACATTCCAAGGTTTCCAGGGATGACGCTTTTGTGTGTTCCACTGAGATAGGAAGATCTTCTTTTTTAATTCCCAATGATTGTTGCTCCAGGGTTCTCAAAAAAATAATATTGAGAAAGCATCACCTATGATGTTTTTCGCTATTGCTACCCTTTTCTTTTAATTCCAACACATAAAACCCAACATTCTCCAAGCCCCACTTCCCTTTTTTGTCTTGATCATCCTAGATTAGAGCCCCCAGCTTGAGGAGAGCTGATCTGGGCTGCAGCGCTACAATGTCTGACTATGCTGCAATGTCTGATCATCACTGGGGTTGTTTTTTTTTTTTTTTTAGTTTGGCTTCAGGCATGGTAAGCAAGTTGAAGAAAAACAGGCACAAAACAAAGTTGGCTCCGCTCTCCCCTCTTTCCACTAGCGGAGCCAGTAGCAATTAGCTTGCAGTTTTGTTGACAACATGGGGTGAAGCTTTCATGCTCCAGAGATTCATCTGATCTAATGCCTGAGTTGCAAAATTACTTTAAGGGCAAACGGCAGACCAATGGCACCGAACATATTGCTTCAGTTTCTGACATATTATCACACTTGTTTGTGTTCGCTTAGCTTGAGGTTTAACACCTACAAACCGCAGCTTAATAAGCCATTTCCTTTGTAAAACACACGGATCAAACTGCCGTGAGCTAGTCGAGTGAGTGAGCGCTCCGTCGTCGCTTCTAGATGATCCGGTTTCCTGGATGGACGTTTGCCACAGAACACATAAAGCAGCGCCTACAGATGTTGCAATCCAACAGTAATCATGATGTTTATGAGACAACATACCTTTTGTAGCTCCTCCACAGCGCATGAATCAGACCATGCATACTGCCTACTCCCATGAGGTGTCCGTACCATCAGCTGTTGCTGTGGTTGATGAAATAATGAGGATAGCAACATCACTCTCCATTTGTGCACATCAAGAATATACTTTTAAGTAGGCGAGCGATAAGTCATGGTGTAATATTAGCATTCAATTCACATAAAACAAGATAATCCGTATTTGCATTCCAAGTCACATTTCTCCCCAGGTTAATAGATGCCTGATGAAGTGTGTTAATACGTGTTGTGTTCCTGTAGTCCCTCCTCCTGCACACGCTATTGGTGGGTAAATCTGGGGACCAACAGCCAATCATATACCATCTGGGGGCATATAAAGGCAGAGGAGCTGCACTTCGAGGGTCCAGTCCCAATCTTTACCCTGAGGCCTTCAAAATAAAAGCGTCATAGACTTAACTAATGTCAAAGAAAGGAATTTTACTCATGTTCCAGTCAAAGTTTGATGAGCTGCTTACTTTATTACTGTTTGTGACTTTAAAGTGTTCACACATTTTAGCAAACTACCAAAAGTCAGGCTATAAAATCCTATGTGAACAAAATAGAAATAACTGACAACAACAGGAAGTAGCCAGATCCTGTCACTTTAAGACGACGTGGCTGATGGATTTCTTTCTTGGGATCCAGGAAATCCTTGGATGTTTTTGGATGCATATTTGTGTAGGGTCACAACTCAGTCAGGCTAATCTCCATAATGCTGTTGGGCCTTAGCCTTAACTTTTATATTAGCTAGCTTAGGCTGTGTCCATAATATTACCGTACAGTCTCAACCTCTCTTTTTGTTTGGGTTTTAATCCCTAATATGTGAAGTACTCACATTATAAATAACACTATAGGGTCTTAACCCCAATATTTAAACTTGTAAGATTGAGTCGAAACTCCAGTCGTGTCCTTTTTTGGTTGGTTATTGTATTTAAAGTGCTGTACAAAAAATGGTGACGTGACCTGACACCATCCACGCCTGGCTTGGCTGCATTCTGTGCAGCGCAGGACAACCGTGGACATGACCAATCCCTCTATGAAGTATGGGCGAGCCTCTAAGGGAAGTCTGCAGATATGCAGGCTCACAGAAAGGCCACATTATAGCACTGAAAAGTCTCCATCAAAGCCCTCATTCGCTTGATGATTTGAGAGTGGGACAGGGTAAAGAGTGTGGAGATTTGGCCTCTTGGCTGCTCTTGCCACCTGCTCAGAGTAGTGTGTCTGTTGTTCAGCTTTTATTTAGGGACTATAGGTCGTTCCAATCAGGATAAAGTCAGGAAAGTAGTCGCTGTTGTTAAATTTAAGTTTAATTAGTTTGTGCTGCTGTTTTCCCTTTTCTCTATCTTCTAATCATTACTGCTGACCTCTTGCCAGAAACCCTTTTAAGGCGAAGCGGCCTTTTTTGCTGTATTCCCAATTCCCCCTGTTCTTCCTGTTGATGGAGAGTTAAGATTGTGACTCTTAGTTTATCTGTACTGTGACTTTAATTCTACTTTGGGGCTGTTTGGTTTGCTGTGTTGGCAACGACTCCCCCCCGAAGTTCCATTTAAGCCTCTCGATCTGGTAATAAAAAAAGATTGAAATGCTCAACAACTGACTTCCTCTCGTTTTATGTCAGTCCCCTCTCCCCTGGACGAACCCCTGGTTGTAACAGCTCAGCAAATTACCAGAAACTCTTTGTGTGTGAGAGAAAGTGACAGCTGTCGCACTATTAAAGCCTTACTTAGAACAAAAGGAAGAAGCACCACTGGTAGATGCCCTTCCATAGCTATATTTTAATGCGCTTGGAGACATTAAGACTCACTTTCCTGCATGCATGTGCCATTATATGTCACTATCCCTGTAACTAAACAGATAGAAATCATTGCTCCAAGGTAACAATGCACTCCTCGTGTTTTGATAATGATGCATATTCATACAAACCGCCTACATTTCCACATTTTGCATGAATTTATGCAAATGACTGTTAAAATCATCGACCTCCACTTAGTTCCCGTCTCTTTCATTCTCTCCCACAGCATCTTCCTCTCGAGTCGTCCAATTTCCGCTGCTAAACCACTTTTGTCACTTCTACCTTGAATAACCCCATCAGAGAAACGTCATGCAGGAATTTGGCAAAGCGATCTGAACTTCCTCCAGCTTCGCGCCTCTGACATTTTCTTGAAGACCACCCCGGGTGAAAATCAAGTTTTATACCTTGGTAACATGTTCACATGATGTTTTTTTTATTAGCTGGGAGACATATCATGAGCTATATAGGCTGCCAAAGCCATGACAAAGCTGAAAATGCAGTATACCGATGGATTCAGACTCCAAGGCTTCATATTTGACAAACCTAAGGAACAAATTCTGTCGACTTGGATCTTTCTGTGTCATTTTTCTTCTTTAGAAGAACTTCATGTTTTAAAAATGCATGGCTGAATTACTCCAGTGTAGCCAATGTGTGGTGTGGAGTAGATTTTCAGGATTTAAGCAGAATCATACGCCAATCAGCCACAACATTCTGACCACTGACAGGTGAAGTGAATAACATTGATCATATTGGTACTATGTGGTGTTCTGATGGAAAACCTTGGATATTGGCATCCATGTTGATGAGACTTAAACACCCAAATAAACATTGTCCCAGAACAAGCACACTCCCTCATGCAGGAAAATGTACCCCACCACATGACAAAAAAAATCCAACAATCAGGAACATACTGAGGAACATGACAATGGCCCAACATGTTGATTTGACCTCCAAACTTCCTACACCCCATTGTGATCAAGCATCGACAGAATGCAGTGGAACAAGTTTGATTGACAGAGGCCCCACTGCACAAGCCAGAGTACCCAAAGGATCCCCTGCCAACATCCTGGTTCCAGACCCCATAGGACACCCTGAGAGGTCCTCTTGTCCATGTCCAATGGTTCAGAGCATTTTTGATGACATAAGGGGGACCAACACAATATTAGGCAGGTGGTCATAATGTTATGCCTGATCACTGTATGTAAGCTGGTGTGCCCGAGCTGCACCAAATGGAGAGAAAGGTGTTAGTTAGAGTTGCATCTAAGCCATTTTACAGCAGGAAGGGATTGTTTTAATGAGGCAGACTTCTAAACATGTACCTTTGCTACAAATAAATGAGTTTTTATGGGGTTTATTCAATGACCCGAGAGAGACTTTCTAAAATGAAGTTGTATGCATATTCTGCACATTTGCATGCAAACATAATTGCTTGCAAGTCATGATTATTTGCAATAAATGTTATTTTAGTGATTTCTTCCATTCCTCAAATTCACTCCCTTGCTCATTTCATGCCTCCACAAATAAGAGGAGGGAAAATAACTCGGAAGGACATTGGTTTCATCTGTGAAAAACACAAACATCACTTTTAATTCCTTTGGAGTTCAGGAACAGAACATAGGGGCAGTCTATTGTGGCTGTTTCCTCCCTATTTCCTCCTCAGTTTATTATTTTATTCTTTTATCTATTGTCAGAAGCAGGAGAGTCATTACTCCACTACATCCCCAATGCTACCACAGGTCCCAGTCGCTAATTCAGTCCTCTCCATTCTCTCTCCTCCAGACAGTAGAACAGCAGCTCAGAGCTGTGCTGTGCTTTACCTCCACATCCACACATACCTCTAATTGCCAGTGCCTGTCCTTTTCACTGAGTCATTAGTACCGTAATGCACTGTGACATCTATCTTTGGGCCAGAATGCTGTGCTCAGCTCGCTGTGGTCAGTCGTGCCAACAGAAACATAAGCAGGAGTCCCTAATATTAAGGAGGAAAATATATAATATAGACACGTGGCTTCTTCTTTTTTTGTCCAAGTGGTATTTTTGGAAATGTTGAGATAGCAGTTCAGCATAATTTGGAGCGGCTGAACTCTAGTCTGAATTAGAAATGTACGTTTGAAAGCGAAACAAATCAAGTGGTTATTTTTTGACAGATGGTTGTCATTACTAAGATGCAATTAAACCATCACCAGGAGGGCTGTCACAGAAGAAGAAGATGTTGTTCCCTTTTCAGGAGATGGCCAAGTGAAACACGTAAAACCGTGTGGCATGAGCAGCATGCTCGCTCCGTCTGTTTCTGCATAGGATGCTTTCAAGGGCAGTATCAAGTGTGTGTAGCAGTATTCCCAACACATATTCACTGTAGTTGATTTTTTTTTAAATCCACTTAGCACTTATTACATGGAAAATAAATCATTTTTACTGTTTTTCATAAACAAACAACTGTAGCATCATGGAAAAAAAACTGGCATTTAAAGGGTTAAAAACCTGAGAATGAACAAATATTTGGTAGTTATGATCAGGACTGAAAGAGATAAGTCATTTTGTCCTTAAGGATCTCAGTGTAACTTTTTTTTTAAATTGATGCTTAAGACCTAATAAGCTGATCTCATGTTTGCTCTAGTTTCATATTTGATGTACAAATATGACACTGTGGATCTTTTTCATCTTATTCTCAGCAAGAAAGCAATCATTTCCCAAGACAGATGATAAATTCAAAGCCAACATACATGGTCTTTATAAGGTGCTGGGCCTCCAGAACAACCTCAGTGCTCCTTGGCATTGATTCCCCAAGTATTTGAAACTCTACTGGAGGGATGAACACCATAATACTCAAAGATATTCCCTCATTTGGTGTTTTGGTGATGGTGGAAGAGAGCGTTGTCTAACTCATCAGTCCAAAATCTCATTGGTGTTCAATTGGGTTGAGATTTGGTGACAGAAAAGGCTATTTTTATCTTGATCAAACCATTCAGTTTATCGAGTTACTGTCCTCCCTTTATTCAAAATTCATCTCTTCCAGTTTGAGAGTATTATTTCTTAATTTTACATTCAGATTTTCCCATCTCTCTCGGGTACAAATCCACTCAACTGTACTCAGACATACTGTTGTGGCGCTAATGTCCCGTGCTTCAGTTAAAGTGCACCTGTTCTCATTCAATCTGCTTTCGGTGTGGTCGCAGAACTTCCGCTCTTTGATTTGTGCTTTCTTTGTAAAACAACCGTTGACACAGAAAGCCAGGTATGATGTTAAGCAGTGATATCATCGCTGCCTCCTTGCAGGTCCGGTCACTTCTTACGGGCGATGACTGTGTAACCGGGTTGAAACCCTCCCAGCCTCCAGGGCTTCTCACATGTACGTCACTTGTTTTCTTGCTGGAGTTGAACCAGTGGACATACTTTTCACTATAATTGCTACATATAGGCTAACAGCAGAGTTCATTGGCTCCTGTTGTGTCACTAGAGGAGAAATTAGGTGAGTTGGCATTTTTTTATAGTGTACTTTCTGGGAAGTTACTGGATCTGCAGATCATTTCCAGCATGGACCATGCAAATCAAGAATCGCCAATGAGGTATTTTACTTTAATGATGCCGTCAGTTTCTTCAAATTGAGCTGACAAAGGCATGTTTGTGGTACGGCCATAGATCATCGGATGTCCAAAATGGAGACCCATATCAGTGACCCCTTCCATTGTAGTCCTGGAGGTGACCACTCCCATCAGGATATACATGTTTCATCATAGAATTCAAGCAATCACTCAGAATAATGTTGTATTGATTTTCTCTGACCCTGCCATGCCAGTAAAACTCCCCGCAGGTTGTAACAGAGCCATTCACCCTCACTGTGGGGGTCAAGGGTTCAGGTGTTTCCCTCTAATTTGTCACCTGTCTGTATTCCTTTAATGGTTTATTTCCAGTACATGAAGGCTACAACCTACTCCTGCTGTCTTTTAGAATATTGGGCAGAAAACCCAAAATACAACCAGATGTTGCTTGTTTTCCTGCATGTAAATCAGCTTCATCAAGCTGGAGTGTAAGTCTGTAATCTTCTGACATATGGATGTAAATAAAATTTCAAGACATGATGTCATGAAAAGGAACAGTGGAGCTGATCATAAAGCCGGGCTGTGTTGGCCCTGCAACTGGATATGCTGGGAGTCTGTATGCTTCACGGCACAAATGGCTTTGGAGCAGAAAAAAGGGAGGAGAGTATTTGTTTTTATGATCCAGTGGAACATACAGTGGCCTTAAGAAAACTTTACATGCAGTAAAGAAAACACAAATGTTGACTGAGATGCACCAACAAAAAGTCAACATATGTTGCCATCTTAAACGCAACACATAGTAACTTTAATTGCAGCAATAAACTGCACATAATAAGTAATCATTTAGCTTTATGATCCGTTTCCTCCTGTATCTGAAGGCTACAGCACACAATACAGATATGCTTTGTGAACTACTGCAGCATTTTATGGCTGTAAAACTTATTTCATAGCCCATCTGCCGTGCTACCTTACTGTACCTGACCCTGGTGGTGAATGAGTTTTCACAAAGCCCCATTGTTTGTTCTTTTATAGATATACACATCCCAGGACACAAGTCCCTGGGTAATAACACTGCGAGTCAGGTCACAGAGTTTCTGCAGCGCTGGCACAAAACAGACAAAGTCTTACGACACAGACTCTCGGTAGCCCTTGACATCACCTAAGGCACCTTAATTTCCAATGTGTTAGAGTCCAGCTAAAGTTATATAGCGCTGCCGAAGCAATAGCGCACACGGGAGAAAATACACGAAGAGGTCCTAAGGTGGTAAATGGAAATCTTGACTTTTATTTAGAGGTATGTGTGGAGGTAATGGGAATGCTTTGTGCAGATTAACAACAACACCAAGACTGCTGCTAACTGTTTAGCCACTGTGAGATAAATGGAACCGTGCTGGTGATTGTTGTTTGGAACCTATGCAAACATGGGACTACAACGGAGCATGTCAGTTTGGTGCGGTTTAAAGTGAAACTAGAGCTTGTTCCTGCAGGGTTTATTAGCACTACAGTTGGGTCAGTGTTTCCTCTCTCAATAGCTGGGTCAGTGTTTTCTTCCTCAGAACAGTCCTCAACTGTTCCCGTCGACAAAGTGTGATATAACCCAAGGCCGTTTTTATCTGCTGTTACACGTTCTAGTTTAGAGTTGATGCTTTGCCCCATAACCTTGGGGAACGCGAGGCTTAGCTGAGAGCTTGACAGAAAAAAACGGCACATTCTGTCACCTAAATTGGTCCCCTCAACACATTTGTACAACAGCCTAAAAGTAAAGTTATGTTAAATAATAGTGATTCATTTGTGGCAAGAAATGTACACTACAAAGTCTCTTTCTGCTTTCATTTTTCAGGAAATGATTAAAAGAAAGTGCCGCGTGCTTCAGAAAGAATGTCGAATGAAAAAAGAAAAAGTACAGGGGGCTCCCAGATCAAGAGCTAATTTGCACAAACTTACATTTATTTTTCACTGTTAGCAAGTTCTGCACCACAGAGCAAAGTGGGAAGTTAGTGTTCTTCCTATTGCTGGAGTGAGCTAAAGGTAGTAGCTCATCCAGAAAGCATTAGACTTCATATCAAATGATGAATAAGAGGCAGAGGAAACGCAGCGGCTTCTTTGATTATGGGCCTAATTGGCCTCCATTTTAAAATCTGTCATAATAACGACTTTGAAAGGAAGGAACGGCACCGTATCGGCGTCCTGTAACTTGTGGAAAAATGAAATGTCCAGGATCCATGCGGCGACACATTCTAATGAAACGCAAGATGTTCATTTCCAGATGAAATATTACATCCCATAATCATAATTATAGCTATTACAGAATATCAGCGGGGGTATTCTGTGGTGCCGCATATGACCACGATGCACGAACCGAAAAGGCACAGCACTTACCGAGCCCCCATAATCATGATGGGCTATGTTATTAGGGGTGTTATGGCTTTTAGACGGCGTTTCTCATTAGTGTCATGTCTGATTTTCTTTTTTTTTCCTTTAGTTTCTCCAAAAAAAACACATTTTGAGCCCTTTGGGACTGGTCATGTTCGTTGGTGGTCAGAGATTTGTGATCCCCAGATGATGAATCCTTGTGACACTGGTACCCTTGATGGTGCATCCATACACTGCATTTTTTGTGATATATCTTGATGATTACTGAATGGATTGTCCTCGGATTCAGTATTCTAGATCCCCAAGGCCCCCTTTTTAAATTTTTTTAATACAGATAAGAATGATTGTATGCTTTGCTATTCAGGATCTAGTAGTCCATCTTACTTTTGTGCCATTTTTTCAAAGGAACATCGGATTGGATCACACTGATCTAGGTGCAGTTGTTTTAAGGTTACGAAATCAGGATTACCAGTGCCTCTAAAATCCACCCTGTATCCATTCCTTTTCTAGGATCGAGATAATCTTGATAATTTTTTAGATCCTAATCCTACTGAAACCTGTCAAACAGCACATATAGAAGGCTCAATTCAGATCAAAACCAAGACACAATCTTGTCCAATTTTAGAATCTTGTATTTCTTTTGAAGAAACCAGTTTTGAAAATTTTATTCAACTAACTGTTTGACGGATTGTCACGCAATTCAGTACTAAAGATCCCCAAGGCCCAGTTGTTTACCGGTTTAATCTAGCTCATGATGATTTTATCTTTTCTTATCGAGCATTAATAGTCCATGGTTTTTTAAGCCAATTTTTCCAAGCAACGTTGGGCTAAAACACCCCAATCCATACACATTTTTAAGGTTACCTATCGGGATTAGTAGAGTCCTGAAAATCCACCCCGAGTCCACCCCTCTGCTGGGATCAAGATAATCCTGACTTTTAAGATCAAAGGTATCCCAATCCTACTAGGAAGGTCTGTTCCAGATCAAAACCAAGGCTGGATTACATGATGTCATCTGATTTCAGAACCCCTTTTTGCTTGTGAGGAACTCATTAGATTACATTCTAATAACTTATCTCAGAGGATGAACCCCAGTGACAGTGGTCAAAAAGTTTAATCTTGATAACAATAATCCTTAATTAGAAATCCAAAATTTTGCATTCCAGCATCAGCTGATACATTTTACTGTTGTGCCAGTTCTTCAAAGCAACGCATAATTGCAACATATATTCCTTGGGGATCATTAATATGAAATCCCATGACTACCAACCAACCAATTATCAAAATAGTTCACTGAAAAACAAACATGTAGACTTTGTGGTTGCACCATGTGTTCTTCAAAGCAACACTGGACTGGATAAGAACAACAGATAGAAGAGTTAGCATGGGGTCGTTTTAAGGGTTGTTACAAAGACAGAAAACTGCATAATAAAACATTACAA